>JACEEZ010016309.1:0-43233 GCA_016584305.1 Chionoecetes opilio
AATATACTTCAATTTGTAGAAAAAAACCTCTTCACTGTAATTACTAAAACATTGAAAACACTACATTTATGGGTTTATAGCAATATGATTAGTAAAACTACTTTATTAACAAAACGCTACAGTTTACAAGAAACTATGAAAAACGTTTGCAAGCAATATACCATTATATCACAATAAATAACCTCTTACTCTTCTTTTTAATAGCTTAATGTAATGTAAACTACTTATAGGTGCAAATTATTCTAAAAAGAGGATTTTATACTTCAATTTGTAGGAAAACCGCTATATATCACTGATAACTAGCAAAAATCATTGAAAACACTACATTTATAGGTTTATAGCAATATAATAAGTAAAACTATTTGTATATAACAAAAACGCTACAGTTTAGAAGAAACTATGAAAATGCTTGCAATATACCGTTATATCACAATAAAAAAACTCTTACTCTTCTATTAATAGTTTAAATGTAATGAAAGCTACTTATAGGTGCAAATTATTCTAAAAGAGGATTTTATACTTCAATTTGTAGGAAAACAGCTATTATCACTGATAACTAGCTAAAATAATTGAAAACACTACATTTTTATGGTTTTTTATAGCAATTAATAAGTAAAAACTACTTGTATATATAAAATAACGCTACATTTTAGAAGAAACTATGAATAACGCTTGCAATATACCGTTATATCAAAATAAATAACCTCTTACTCTTCTTTTTAATAGCTTAATGTAATGTAAGCTACTTATAGGTGCAAATATTCTAAAAGAGGATTTTATACTTCAATTTGTATGAAACAGCTATATATCACTGATAACTAGCTAAAATAATTGAAAACACTACATTTTATGGGTTTTTTAGAAATATAATAAGTAAAAACTACTTGTATATATACAATAACGCTACAGTTTAGAAGAAACTATGAAAAATGCTTGCAATATACCGTTATATCACAATAAAAAAAAACTTACTCTTCTATTTAATAGCTTAATGTAATGAAAGCTACTTATAGGTGCAAATTATTCTAAAAAGAGGTTTTTTTACTTCAATTTGTAGGAAAACAGCTATATATCACTGATAACTACTAAAATAATTGAAAAACACTACATTTTTATGGTTTATAGCAATATAATAAGTAAAACTACTGGTATATAACAATAACGCTACATTTTAAAGAAGAAACTATGAATAACGCTTGCAATATACCGTTATATAAAAATAAATAACCTTTACTCTTCTATTTAATAGTTTAAATGTAATGTAAGCTACTTATAGGTGCAAATTATTCAAAAAAGAGGATTTTATTCTTCAATTTGTAGGAAAACAGCTTTATATCACCGATAAATAGCTAATATCTTTGAAAACACTACATTTTAAGGGTTTATAGCAATATGATAAGTAAACTATTTGTATATATACAATAACGCTATAGTTACAAGAACTATGAAAAACGCTTGCAATATACCGTTATATCACAATAAAAAACCTTCTTACTCATTCTATTATTAGCTTAATGTAATGTAAGCTACTTAGGTCCCAAAATTATTCTAAAAAAATGATTGTATCTTCAATTGTAGAAACAGCTATATATCACCGATAACTAGCCTACAATCATTGCGAAAAGAACACATTTTGTGGGTATAAAGCATTATTCATAAGGTAAATTCCCTTTATTAATGATATACACTACAATTTAAGAAGAAACTATGAAAAACACGTATAATATTACCAATTGTATCACAATATAGAGTCTCAAACTCCTATTATAAGCGACAGTTGGTTAAATAGCAATTCTAACGAAAACACACTATAATTCCACATTTTGAATTTGCTCTCTCAAAAAAGGGCGGAATAATATCAATTTTAGACAGTTTTTAGCCCTGCATAAAAAAGTACATTAAAACACTTGAAAAAAACGTTGTTTTTAAGAATAAATGATACATTAAAGACATGAAAATACATATTTTAAGCCATAATATTGTAAAATATAGTTGTGTAAAAGTGCTGAATAAGTCAAATTTCGACATTTTTAGGCTTTCAAAACTACATAAAAAACGCATGTAAAAAAACTTGTTTTAAGGATTAAATTGATACTAAATTTTCATGAAAAAAACATTTTTTAGCTCATAAACATTGTAAAAATATTAGTTGTGGTAAAAAGTGCGAAGAATGTAAATTTGGAAATTATTTAGCATTTCAAAAAATACATGAAAATTCTTGAAAAACATTGTTTTTAAGATGAAAATTGATATCTAAATTCATGAAAAATACATATTTTTAGCTATGAATTTTGTAAATATAGTTGTAGCAAATATAAAACGCGAATAGCTCAGATATAAAGAAATATACTTCAATTTGTAGAAAAAAAACCACTCTTCACTGATAACTAGCTAAAAGCATTGGAAAACAATACATTTATGGGTTGATAGCAATATGATTAGTAAAACTACTTGTATATGTACAATACGCTACAGTTTACAAGAAACTATGAAAAACGCTTGCAAGCAAATACCGTTATATCACAATAAATAACCTCTTACGATTCTATGTAATGCTTAATGTATGTAGCTACTTTAGGTGCAAAAATTATCTAAAAAGAGGATTTTAACTTAAATTTGTAGAAAACCGCTATTATATCCTGATAACTAGACTAAAATCATTGAAAAACACTACATTTATAGGTTTATAGCAATATAATAAGTAAAAACTACTTGGGATATATACCCAAAAACGCTACAGTTTAGAAGAAACTATGAAAAAACGCTGCAATATACCGTTATATCACAATAAAATAACCTCTTACTCTTTCTATTAGAAGAGCTTTAATTGTAATGTAAGCTACTTATAGGTGCAAATTATTCTAAAAAGACGATTTTACACTTCATTTGTAGGAAACCACATATTATATCACCGATAAAAAGTTAATATCATTGAAAACACTACATTTTATGGGTTTATAGCAATATGATAAGTAAAACTACTTGTATATATACAATAACGCTACAGGTTACAAGAAACTATGAAAAAATGCTTGCACTATACCGTTATATCACAAATAAAAAAACCTCTTACTCTTCTATTAATAGTTTATGTACTGAAAGCTACCTTATAGGTGCAAATTATTCTAAAAACGAGGATTTTATACTTCAATTTGGAGGAAAACGCAATATATCACTGATAACTAGCTAAAATAATGAAAACACTACATTTTTATGGCGTTATATAGCATTAATAAGTAAAATACTTGTAATATACATAACGATACAGTTAGAAGAACTATGAATAACGCTTGCAATATACCGTTATATCACAATAAACAAAAACCGTACTCTGCTATTTAACAGCTAAGTAATGTAAGCACCTTATAGGGGCAATTATTCTAAAAAGAGGATTTTATACTTCAATTAGGAAAACCGCATATATCACTGATAAGTAGCTAAAATCATGAAACACTACATTTATGGGTTTATAGAAATAATAAGTTAAAAAACTACTTGTGTATATATACAATAACGCTACAGTTTAGAAGAAACTATGAAAAAACGCTTGCAAATAGTACCCGTTATATCAACAATAAATAACCTCTTTACTCTTGTAGTTATTAGCTGAATGTAATGTAAGCTACTAAGGTGCAACATATTCTAAAGAGGATTGCTACTTTCAATTTGTAGGAAAAACGCTATATAGCACTGATAAACAGCTAACTCATTGAAAAACACACATTTATGGGTGATAGCAAAAAATAACTAAAACTACTGTATATATACAATAACGCTACAGTTTACAAGAAACTATGAAAAACGCTTGTACAAATATTCCGTTATATCACAATAAATTAAACCTCTACTCTTTATTTAATAGTACTGTAATGTAAGCTACTAATAGGTGCAAATTGTTCTAAAAGAGGATTTACACTTCAATTGAAGGAAAATAGCTATATATCACCAATAAATGCTAATATCATTGAAAACACTACATTTATGGGTTTATAAGAAAATTATGATAAGTAAAAAACTTACTGTATATATACAATAACGCTACAGTATACAAGAAAATATGAAAAACGCTTGCAATTATACTTTATATCACAATAAATACCCTCCTACTCTTCTATTTAATAAGCTTAAGTAATGTAAGCTACTGTATAGGTGCAAATTATTCTAAAAAGAGGATTTTATTCTTCAATTGTAGGAGAAAAAACAGCTATATATCACGATAATAGCTAAAATCATTGAAATACACTACATTTTATGGGGTTTATGGCAATTAATAAGTAAAACTACTTGTATATATACAATAACGCTACAGTTTAGATGAAACTATCTGAAAACGCTGCAATTATACTGTTATATCACAATAAATAAAAAAAACCCTTACTACTCTTCTATCTTATTAGCTTAATGTAATCGTAAGCTACTTATAGTGCAAATTATTGTAAAAAAGGATGTATACATCAATTTGTAGGAAAACTGCTATATATCACGATAACTAGCTAAAATCATTGAAAAGACACATCTTTGAGGGTCTAAAGCATTATAATAGGTTAATTCCTTCTATTAAAGATATAAAACACTACAATTAACAAGAATCTTTTTTTTTTTACCCCAAAAACACGTGAAATAAAATTGGATCGCAATATAGAGTCCAAACTCTATTATAAGCTTACAGGAGTATAAATAGCCAATTTCAACGAAAACAAACTATAATACCACAGTTTGGAATTTCTCTATCAAAAAAAGGCTGAATAATGTCAATTTTCGACCTTTTAGCCCTTCAAAAATACATTAAAAAACCTTGAAACAACGTTGTTTCTCAGATTTAAAATTGATACATGATTCATTAAAAAATACATTTTAGCTCATAATATTGTAAAGAATATAGTTGTGTAAAAGTGCTGAATAATGGTCAAATTTAGACATTTTTTTAGGCTTCAAAAAATAAATTAAAATACTTGAAAAACGTTGTGTTAAGATTAATTGGATACCTTAATTTCATTGAAAAATACATATTTTTGCTTCATCACATTGTAAAACATACTTGTGAAAAAAGTCAAACTATGTCTAATTCGACATTTTTTAGCCCTTCAAAAATACATTAAAAAATACTTGAAAAACATGTTTTTAAATTAAAATGGATATCTAAATTTTCATGAAAAATACATATTTTTAGCTATAATTTTGTTAAAATTAAGGTGTAGCAATATAAAAGCTATTAGCTACCGATATAAAGAAATATACTTCAATTTGTAGAAAAAAAACTACTCTCACTGAAAACGAGCTAAAATAATTTAAAACCAGTACATTTATGGGTTTATAGAAATATAATAGTAAACTACTTGTAATATACAATAACGCTACAGTTTAGAAGAAACTATGAATAAACGCTTGCAAATACCGTTATATCACAATAAATAACCTCTACTCTTCTATTTAATAGCTTATGTATGTAAGCCTACTTATAGGTGCAAATATTCTAAAAAGAGGATTTTATACTTCAATTTGTAGGAAAACAGTATATATCACTGATAACTAGCTTAAACAATCATTGAAAAACTACATTTTATGGGTTTATAGGCAATATTAATAAGTAAAACTACTTGTATATATACAAAACGCTACAGTTAGAAGAAAACTATTGAAAAAGCTTGCAATATACCGTTATATGACATAAATAACCCTCTACTCTTATAGTTTTTTAAAAAAAAATTTGTAAAGGCTTAATGTAAATGTAAGCATAATTAATAGGTGCAAATTATTCTAAAAAGAGGTTTTATACTTCAATTTGTAGGAAAACAAGGCTGTATACACCGAATAAATAGCTAAAATAATGAAAACACTACATTTTATGGTTTATAGCAATATGGCTAAGTAAAACTACTTGTATATATACAATAACGCTAACAGTTACAAGAAACTATGAAAAACGCTGCATATTCCGTTATACACCATAAAAAACCTTTATCTTCTATTTTAATAGCTGATGATAAGTAAGCTACTATAGGTGCAAATTATTCTAAAAGAGGATTTTTATAATAATTTGTAGGAAAACAGCTTTTATATACGATAAATAGATAATATCATGAAAAACACTACATTTATGGGTTTTTCTAGCAAATGATTCATGTGTAAAGACTTACTTGTATATATACAATAACGCTACAGTTTACAAGAAACTATGAAAATGCTTGCATATACCGTTCATATTCATAATAAAAACCGCCACTCTTCTATTTATTAGCTTAATGTAATTGTAAGCTATTATAGGTCCAAAGTATTCTCAAAAAAAAGGATTGCATACTTCAATTTGTAGGAAAACAGCCTATATATCGCTGGATAAATAGTCTAAAATCATGAAAACACTACAATTTTATGGGTTTATAGCAATATGATAAGTAAAACTACTTGTATATATACAATAACGAATACAGTTTACAAGAAACTATGAAAAACGCTTGCATATACCGTTATATCACCATAAATACCCCTTAATCTTCGGTTTATTAGCGTATGTAATGTAAGCTACTATAGGCCAAAATTATTCCAAAAAAAAGGAATTTTTATACTTCAATTGTAGGAAAACAGCGTATTATCACCGATAAATAGCTAAAATCTTTGAAAACACTACATTTTATGGTTTATAGCAATTCAATGTGATAAGTAAAAACTAATTGTATATATACAATAACCCTACAGTTTAGAAGAAACTATGAAAACGCGTGCAATATACGTTATATCACAATAAATAACCTCTTACTCTTCTATTTATAGCTTAAGTAAGTAAGTACTTATAGGTGAAATTATTCTAAAGAGGATTTATAAACTTCAATTTGTAGGAAAAAAACAGCTAAACTGTAAAACACTGTAACTAGCTAAAATCATTGTGAAAACACTAACATTTTTTAGGGTTTTTATAGCAAATATTAAGTAAAACTACTGCTATATATACAATAACGCTACAGTTAGAAGAAACTATGGAAAAAACGTGCAATATCCGTTATATCACAATAAATAACCTCTTACTCTTTTTATTAATAGGCTAAGTAATGTAGGCTACTTATAGGTGGCAAAATTATTCTAAAAAGAGGATTTTATACTCAATTTGTAGTAAAAACAGCTGGATATCACGATAAATAGCGAAATTCATTGAAACACTACATTTATGGGGTGTATAGCAATAGGATAAGTAAAACTACTTGACTATACAATAACGCTACAGTTACAAGAACTAGAAAAACGCTTGCAATATAGCGTTATCACACTAAATAACCTCTTACTCCTATTTTAAATACGGGCTTAAGAATGTAGCTACTTATAGGTGCAAATATTCTAAAAGAGGATTTTAGACTTCAATTTGTAGGAAAACAAACTATATATCACGGAAAACTAGCTAAAATTATTGAAACCAACTAAATTTATGGGTTTAGTGCAATATAATAAGTTACAATTAATGTATAGATACAATACGCTACAGTTAGAACGAAACTATGAACAACGCTGCAATATACCGTTACATCACTAATAATAAACTCTTACTCTTCTATTTAATAGCTTAATGTAATGTAGCTACTAATAGGTGCAAAGTTCTAAAACGAGGATTTTATACTTCAATGGTAGGAAAATCGATATATATCACCGATAAAATAGCCAATATCAGTGAAAACACTACATTTTATGGTTATAGCAATATGAGAAGTAAAACTAACTTGTATACATACAATAACGCTACAGTTTACAGAAACTATGAAAAACGCTTGACAATATACCGTTTATATCACAATTAAATAACCTTCTTACTCTCTATTTAATAGCTTAATGTAATGTATAGCTACTTATATAGGTGCAAATATTCTAAACGGAGGATTTTATCTTCAAATTTGTAGGAAAACAGTATAATCACGATAACTAGCTAAAAATCATGAAACACTACATTATGGTTTATGGAAATATAATAAGTAAAACTACTTGTATATATACAATAACGCTAAGTTTAGAAGAAACTATGAAAAAACGCTTGCAATTATACCTTATATCACAATAAAATAAACTAATTACTCTTCTATTATTAGCTTAATGTAATGTAAGCTATTATAGGTGCCAAATTATTCTAAAAAAAAGATTGTATACATCAATTGTAGGAAAATGCTATATATCACGATAAACTAGCTAAAAGCATTGTAAAGAACACATTTTGAGGGTTATAAAGCATATCATAAGGTAAATTCCTCTATTAATGATAGAACACTAAAATAAGAATAAACTGTTGAACAACACGTATAATATACAAATGTATCACAATATAGAGTCTCAAAACTCCTATTATAGCTTTACAGAGTTTAAATATAGCAAGTTCTAACGGAAAACAAACTAAATTCACATTTTGAATTTCTCTATCAAAAAAAGGCTGAATAATGTCAAATTTTCGACATTTTTTAGCCCTTCAAAAATACATTAAAACCTGAAAAAACGTTGTTTTTAGAATAAATGTTACAATTACATGAAAAATACATATTTTAAGCTCATAATATTGTAAAAATATAGTGTGTAAAAGTGCTGGATAATGTCAAATTCGACATTTTTAGGCTTTCAAAAATACATAAAAACCACTTGAAAAAAAAACGTGGTTTTTAGATTAAAATTGATACTTAAACTTCATGAAAAATACATATTTTGAGATATAACTTGTAAAATATAGTTGTGTTTAAAAGTGTGAATAAGTAAAAATTGGACATTATTTAGCATTTCAAAATACATAAAATCTGAAAAAACATTGTTTGTAGATAAAACTTGATATTAAATTTCATGAAAAACATATTTTAACTATTAAATTTTGTAAATATAGTTGTAGCAAATATAAAAAGCTATATAGCACATGTGTTAAAAGAAATATACTTCAATTGTAGAAAAAAACACTCTTCACTGATACCTAGCAAAAATCATTGAAAACACTACATTTATGGGTTTATAGTAATATGATTAGTAAAACTACTTGTATATATACAATAACGCTACAGTTTACAAGAAACTATGAAAACGCTTGCAAGCAAATATACCTTTTTTATATCACAATAAATAACCTCTTACTCTTCTATTTAATAGCTTTATGTAATGTAAGCTACTTATAGGTGCAAATTATTCTAAAAAGAGGATTTTATACTTCAATTTGTAGGAAAACCGCTATATATCACTGATAACTAGCTAAAATAATTGAAAACACTACATTTTATAGGTTTATAGCAATATAATAAGTAAAACTACTTGTATATATACAATAACGCTACAGTTTAGAAGAAACTATGAAAAACGCTTGCAATATACCGTTATATCACAATAAATAACCTCTTACTCTTCTATTTAATAGCTTAATGTAATGTAAGCTACTTATAGGTGCAAATTATTCTAAAAAGAGGATTTTACACTTCAATTTGTAGGAAAACAGCTATATATCACCGATAAATAGCTAATATCATTGAAAACACTACATTTTATGGGTTTATAGCAATATGATAAGTAAAACTACTTGTATATATACAATAACGCTACAGTTTACAAGAAACTATGAAAAATGCTTGCAATATACCGTTATATCACAATAAAAAACCTCTTACTCTTCTATTTAATAGCTTAATGTAATGAAAGCTACTTATAGGTGCAAATTATTCTACAAGGAGGATTTTATACTTCAATTTGTAGGAAAACAGCTATATATCACTGATAACTAGCTAAAATAATTGAATACAGTACATTTTATGGGTTTATAGCAAAATAATAAGTAAAACTACTTGTATATATACAATAACGCTACAGTTTAGAAGAAACTATGAATAACGCTTGCAATATACCGTTATATCACAATAAAAAACCTCTTACTCTTCTATTTAATAGCTTAATGTAATGTAAGCTACTTATAGGTGCATATTATTCTAAAAAGAGGATTTTTTACTTCAATTTGTAGGAAAACAGCTATATATCACTGATAACTAGCTAAAATCATTGAAAACACTACATTTTATGGGTTTATAGCAATATAATAAGTAAAACTACTTGTATATATACAATAACGCTACAGTTTAGAAGAAACTATGAAAAACGCTTGCAATATACCGTTATATCACAATAAATAACCTCTTACTCTTCTATTTAATAGCTTAATGTAATGTAAGCTACTTATAGGTGCAAATTATTCTAAAAAGAGGATTTTATACTTCAAATTGAAAACAGCTGTATATAACCGATAAATAGCTAAAATCATTGAAAACACCACATTTTATGGGTTTATAGCAATATAATAAGTAAAACTACTTGTATATATACAATAACGCTACAGTTTACAAGAAACTATGAAAAACGCTTGCAATATTCCGTTATATCACAATAAATAACCTCTTACTCTTCTATTTAATAGCTTAATGTAATGTAAGCTACTTATAGCTGCAAATTATTCTAAAAATAGGATTTTATACTTCAATTTGTAGGAAAACAGCTATATATCACTGATAACTAGCTAAAATCATTGAAAACACTACATTTTATGGGTTTATAGCAATATAATAACTAAAACTACTTGTATATATACAATAACGCTACAGTTTAGAAGAAACTATGAAAAACGCTTGCAATATACCGTTATATCACAATAAATAACCTCTTACTCTTCTATTTAATAGCTTAATGTAATGTAAGCTACTAATAGGTGCAAATTGTTCTGAAAAGAGGATTTTATACTTCAATTTGTAGGAAAATAGCTATATATCACCGATAAATAGCTAATATCATTGAAAACACTCCATTTTATGGTTTATAGCAATAGATAAGTAAAACTATTTGTATATATACAATAACGCTACAGTTTACAAGAAACTATGAAAAACGCTTGCATTATACCGTTATATCACAATAAATAACCTCTTACTCTTCTATTTAATAGCTTAATGTAATGTAAGCTACTTATAGGTGCAAATTATTCTAAAAAGAGGATTTTATTCTTCAATTTGTAGGAAACAGCTATATTAACTGATACCTAGCTAAAATCATTGAAAACACTACATTTTATGGGTTTATGGCAATATGATAAGTAAAACTATTTGTATATATACAATAACGCTAGTTTACAAGAAACTATGAAAAACGCTTGCAATATTCCGTTATATCACAATAAAAAACTTCTTACTCTTCTATTTAATAGCTTAATGTAATGTAAGCTACTTATAGGTGCAAATTATTCTAAAAAGAGGATTTTATAATTCAATTTGTAGGAAAACAGCTTTATATCACCGATAAATAGCTAATATCATTGAAAACACTACATTTTATGGGTTTATAGCAATATGATAAGTAAAACTACTTGTATATATACAATAACGCTACAGTTTACAAGAAACTATGAAAAATGCTTGCAGTATACCGTTATATCACAATAAAAACCCTCCTACTCTTCTATTTATTAGCTTAATGTAATGTAAGCTACTTATAGGTCCAAATTATTCTAAAAAAAGGATTGTATACTTCAATTTGTAGGAAAACTGCTATATATCACCGATAACTAGCTAAAATCATTGAAAAGAAACACATTTTGTAGTATAAAGCATTATCATAAGTAAATTCCTTCTAATAATGAATAAACTACAATTAAGAAGAAACTATGAAAAAACACGTATAATATACAATTGTATCGCAATATAGTCTCAAACTCCTATTATAAGCTTACAGTAGTTTAAAATAGCAATTTCTAACGAAAACAACTATAATTCCACATTTTGAATTTCTCTATCAAAAAAAAGGGCTGAATAATGTCAATTTTCGACATTTTTTAGCCCTTCAAAAATACATTAAAACACTTGAAAAAACGTTGTTTTTAAGAATAAAATTGATACATAAATTACATGAAAAATACATATTTTAAGCTCATAATATTGTAAAATATAGTTGTGTAAAAGTGCTGAATAATGTCAAATTTCGACATTTTTTAGGCTTTCAAAAATACATAAAAACACTTGAAAAAACGTTGTTTTTAAGATTAAAATTGATACCTATATTTCATGAAAAATACATATTTTTAGCTCATAACATTGTAAAATATAGTTGTGTAAAAGTGCTGAATAATGTAAAATTCGGACATTATTTAGCATTTCAAAAATACATTAAAATTCTTGAAAAAACATTGTTTTAAGATTAAAATTGATATCTAAATTTCATGAAAAATACATATTTTTAGCTATTAATTTTGTAAAATATAGTTTTAGCAAATATAAAAAGCTATATAGCTACAGATATAAAGAAATATACTTCAATTTGTAGAAAAAAACCACTCTTCACTGAGAATTAGCTAAAATCATTGAAAACACTACGTTTTATGGGTTTATAGCAATATAATAAGTAAAACTACTTGTATATATACAATAACGCTACAGTTTAGAAGAAACTATGAAAAACGTTTGCAATATACCGTTATATCACAATAAATAACCTCTTACTCTTCTATTTAATAGCTTAATGTAATGTAAGCTACTAATAGGTGCAAATTGTTCTAAAAAGAGGATTTTATACTTCAATTTGTAGGAAAATAGCTATATATCACCGATAAATAGCTAATATCATTGAAAACACTACATTTTATGGGTTTATAGCAATATGATAAGTAAAACTACTTGTATACATACAATAACGCTACAGTTTACAAGAAACTATGAAAAACGCTTGCAATATACCGTTATATCACAATAAAAACCCTCTTACTCTTCTATTTATTAGCTTAATGTAATGTAAGCTACTTATAGGTCCAAATTATTCCAAAAAAAGGATTGTATACTTCAATTTGTAGGAAAACAGCTATATATCACCGATAAATAGCTAATATCATTGAAAACACTACATTTTATGGGTTTATAGCAATATGATAAGTAAAACTACTTGTATATATACAATAACGCTACAGTTTACAAGAAACTATGAAAAACGCTTGCAATATACCGTTATATCACAATAAATACCCTCTTACTCTTCGTTTTATTAGCTTAATGTAATGTAAGCTACTTATAGGTCCAAATTATTCTAAAAAAAGGATTGTATACTTCAATTTGTAGGAAAACAGCTATATATCACTGATAACTAGCTAAAATCATTGAAAACACTACATTTTATGGGTTTATAGCAATATAATAACTAAAACTACTTGTATATATACAATAACGCTACAGTTTAGAAGAAACTATGAAAAACGCTTGCAATATACCGTTATATCACAATAAATAACCTCTTACTCTTCTATTTAATAGCTTAATGTAATGTAAGCTACTAATAGGTGCAAATTGTTCTAAAAAGAGGATTTTATACTTCAATTTGTAGGAAAATAGCTATATATCACCGATAAATAGCTAATATCATTGAAAACACTACATTTTATGGGTTTATAGCAATATGATAAGTAAAACTACTTGTATATATACAATAACGCTACAGTTTACAAGAAACTATGAAAAACGCTTGCATTATACCGTTATATCACAATAAATAACCTCTTACTCTTCTATTTAATAGCTTAATGTAATGTAAGCTACTTATAGGTGCAAATTATTCTAAAAAGAGGATTTTATTCTTCAATTTGTAGGAAAACAGCTATATATCACTGATACTAGCTAAAAATCATGAAAACACATACATTTATGGGTTTATGGCAATATAATAAGTAAAACTACTTGTATATATACATAACGCTACAGTTTAGAAGAAACTAAGAAAAAACGCTTGCAATATAACCGTTATATCACAATAAATAACCTTTAATCTTCTATTTAATAGCTTAATGTAATGTAAGCTACTTATAGTTGCAAATATTCTAAAAGAGGATTTTATACTTCAATTGTAGGAAAACAGCTATATATCACCGATAAATAGCTAATATCATTGAAAACACTTCATTTTATGGGTTTATAGCAATATGATAAGAAAAAACTACTTGTATATATACAATAACGCTACAGTTTACAAGAAACTATGAAAAACGCTTGCAATATACCGTTATATCACAATAAATACCCTCTTACTCTTCTGTTTATTAGCTTAATGTAATGTAAGCTACTTATAGGTCCAAATTATTCTAAAAAAAGGATTGTATACTTCAATTTGTAGGAAAACAGCTAATATATCACTGATAATAGCTAAAATCATTGAAAAGAACACATTTTGTGGATATAAAGCATTATCATAAGGTAAATTCCTTCTATTAATGATATAACACTACAATTAAGAAGAAACTATGAAAAAACACGTATAATATACAACTGTATCACAATATAGAGTCTCAACTCCTATTATATGCTTACAGTATTTTAAATAGCAATTTCTAACGCAAACAAATATAATTCCACATTTTGAATTTCTCTATCAAAAAAAGGGCTGAATAATGTCAATTTTCGACATTTTTTAGCCCTTCAAAAATACATTAAAACACTTGAAAAAACTTTGTTTCTAAGATTAAAATTGATACATTATTTTCATGAAAAATACACATTTTAAGCTCATAATATTGTAAAATATAGTTGTGTAAAAGTGCTGAATAATGTCAAATTTCGACATTTTTTTGGGCTTTCAAAAATACATAAAAACACTTGAAAAAACGTTGTTTTTAAGATTAAAATTGATACCTAAACTTCATGAAAAATACATATTTTTAGCTCATAACATTGTAAAATATAGTTGTGTAAAAGTGCTGAATAATGTAAAATTTGGTAATTATTTAGCATTTCAAAAATACATTAAAATTCTTGGAAAAACATTGTTTTTAAGATTAAAATTGATATTTAAATTTCATGAAAAATACATATTTTAACTATTAATTTTGTAAAATATAGTTGTAGCAAATATAAAAAGCTATATAGCTACAGATATAAAGAAAGATACTTCAATTTGTAGAAAAAAACCACTCTTCACTGATACCTAGCTAAAATCATTGAAAACACTACATTTTATGGGTTTATAGCAATATGATTAGTAAAACTACTTGTATATATACAATAACGCTACAGTTTACAAGAAACTATGAAAAACGCTTGCAAGCAATATACCGTTATATCACAATAAATAACCTCTTAATCTTCTATTTAATAGCTTAATGTAATGTAAGCTACTTATAGTTGCAAATTATTCTAAAAAGAGGATTTTATACTTCAATTTGTAGGAAAACAGCTATATATCACCGATAAATAGCTAATATCATTGAAAACACTTCATTTTATGGGTTTATAGCAATATGATAAGTAAAACTACTTGTATATATACAATAACGCTACAGTTTACAAGAAACTATGAAAAACGCTTGCAATATACCGTTATATCACAATAAATACCCTCTTACTCTTCTGTTTATTAGCTTAATGTAATGTAAGCTACTTATAGGTCCAAATTATTCTAAAAAAAGGATTGTATACTTCAATTTGTAGGAAAACAGCTATATATCACTGATAACTAGCTAAAATCATTGAAAAGAACACATTTTGTGGATATAAAGCATTATCATAAGGTAAATTCCTTCTATTAATGATATAACACTACAATTAAGAAGAAACTATGAAAAACACGTATAATATACAACTGTATCACAATATAGAGTCTCAAACTCCTATTATATGCTTACAGTATTTTAAAATAGCAATTTCTAACGAAAAAAAATAAAATTCCCCATTTTGAATTTCTCTAAAAAAAAAAGGGGGCTAAATAATGTCATTTTCACTTTTTTACCCCCTTCAAAAATCATTAAAACATTGAAAAAACCTTGTTTCTAGTTTAAAATTTTGAACATTATTTTCATGAAAATACACTTTTTAAGCCATAATTGAAAAATATAGTTTTAAAGTGCTGAATAATGTCAATTTCGACATTTTTTTGGGCTTTAAAAAATACAAAAAAAACACTTGAAAAAACTTTGTTTTTAAGTTAAAATTGATACCAAAACTTCATGAAAAACATATTTTTATTCATAACTTTGTAAATATAGTTGTGTAAAAGTGCTAATAATGAAAAATTTGGGTAATTTTAGCATTTCCAAAATCAAAAAATTCGGGGGGGAAAAAACATTGTTTTAAGTTAAAAATTTATTTTAAATTTCATGAAAAATACATTTTTTAAACTATTAATTTTGTAAATATAGTTGTAGCAAATTTAAAAAAATTATAGCTACAGATTAAAGAAGATACTTCAATTGTAGAAAAAACCACTCTTCACTGATACCTAGTAAACTCATTGAAAACACTACATTTTATGGGGTTTATAGCAATATGATTAGTAAAACTACTTGTATATATACAAAAACGCTACATTTAGAAGTCTATAAAAAAACGTTTGCAAATACCGTTAAAATAAAATAAATAACCTCTTATCTTCTATTTAATACTTAATGTAATGTTAAAGCTACTATAGGTGCAATTTTTCTAAAAAAAAGAAAGATTTATACTCAATTTTTTAGGAAAATAGCATATATCACCGATAAATAGCTATATCATTAAAAACCCTACATTTTATTTTTATAAGCAATATGATGTAAAACTACTTTTACATACAATAACGCTACATTTTACAAGAAACTATGAAAAACGCTTGCATATACCGTTAATCACAATAAAAAACCCTCTTCTTCTATTTATACTTAATGTAATGTAAGTACTTTATAGTTCCAATTAAATTCCAAAAAAGGATTGTATACTTCAATTTGTAGGAAAAACTATAAAATCACGATAAAATAGCTAATATCAATTGAACACTACATTTTAGGGTTTATATAATATTAAGTAAAACTACTTGTATATATACAAAAAACGCTACAGTTTACAAGAAACATGAAACGCTTGCAATATACCTTTTTATAATCACAATAAATACCCTCTACTCTTCGTTTTTTTTAAGCTTAATGTAATGTAACTACTTATAGGTCAAATTATTCTAAAAAAAGGATTGTATACTTCAATTTGTAGAAAAGCTAAAAATCACTGATAACTAGCTAAAATCATTGAAAAACTACTTTTTATGGGTTTATAGCAATTAAATAACTAAAAACTACTTGTATATTAAAATCGCTACAGTTTAGAAAACTATGTAAAAACGCTTGCAATTACCGTTATATCACAATAATACCTCTTAAACTCTTCTATTTAAATAGCTTAATGATTAGCAAACTAATGGGGGCACAATTTTTTCTAAAAAGGGATTTTATACTTCAATTTGTAGAAAATAGCAAATTAATCACCGATAATAGCTAATATCATTGAAACACAATTTTATGGGTTAATAGCAATATGATAAGTAAAACTACTTTATATATACATAAACGCTAACAGTTTTACAAGAAACTATGAAAAACCTTGCATTATCCCCGTTAATCACAATAAAACCTCTTCCCTTTCTATTTAATAGCTTACTGAAATTAAGCTACTTATAGATGTGCAAAGGGGGGATTCTAAAAAGGGATTTTATTCTTCAATTTTGTAGGAAAAACAGCTATATAACTGATCCTAGCTAAAATCATTGAAAACACTACATTTTATGGGTTTTATTGGCAATATAAATAAAGTTAAAACAAACTTGTATATACAATAACGCTACAGTTTAGAAGAAACTAAAAAAAACCGCTTGCAATAACCGTTAAAATCACAATAAAAAACCTTTTAAATTTCTATTTAATACTTAATGTAATGTAACTACTTATATTGCAAATTATTCTAAAAAGGGGATTTTATACTTAAATTTGTAGGAAAAAGCTATATATCACCGATAAAAGCTAATATCATTGAAAACACTTCATTTATGTTTTAGCAATATGTTTAAGTAAAAATACTTGTATATATACAATAACGTACATTTACAGAAACTATGAAAAACGCTTGAAATAATACCGTTATATATCACAATAAAATACCCTCTTACTCTTCTGTTTATTGGCTTAAGTAATGTAAGCTACTTATAGGTCCAATTATCCTAAAAAGATTGTAACTTCAATTTGTGGGAAACAGCTAAAATATCACTGATAACTACTAAAATCTTGAAAAGAACACATTTTGTGGAAATAAACATTATCATAGGTAAATTCCTTCTATTATGATATAACCTACAATTAAGAGAAACTATGAAACACTATAATATACAACTGTATCACAATATAGAGTCTAAAACCCTCCTATTATAATGCTTACAGTTTTTAAATAGCAATTTCAAACGAAAACAAATATATTCCACATTTTGAATTTTTTCCTATCAAAAAAGGGCTGATAATGTAAATTTTTCGACATTTTTTAAGCCTTCAAAAAAAAATTAAAAAACACTTGAAAAACTTTTTTCTAAATTAAAATTGATAAAATTTTTCAGAAAAATACACTTTTTAAGGCTCATAATTTGTAAAATATAGTTGTGTAAAAAGTGCTAATATTCAAATTTCAAACATTTTTTTTGGGCTTTCAAAAATACATAAAAACACTTGAAAAAGGGTTGTTTTTAAAGATTAAATTGATCCCAAACTTCAGAAAAATCTATTTTTTACTCATAACTTTGGGTAAATATATTTGGTAAAGTGCTGAATAATTTAGAATTTGGTAATTATTTACATTTCAAAAACATTAAAATTCTTGGAAAAACATTGTTTATAAGATTAAAATTGATATTTAAATTTCATGAAAAATACATATTTTAACTATTAATTTTGTAAAATATAGTTGTAGCAAATATAAAAAGCTATATAGCTACAGATATAAAGAAAGATACTTCAATTTGTAGAAAAAAACCACTCTTCACTGATACCTAGCTAAAATCATTGAAAACACTACATTTTATGGGTTTATAGCAATATGATTAGTAAAACTACTTGTATATATACAATAACGCTACAGTTTACAAGAAACTATGAAAAACGCTTGCAAGCAATATACCGTTATATCACAATAAATAACCTCTTAATCTTCTATTTAATAGCTTAATGTAATGTAAGCTACTTATAGTTGCAAATTATTCTAAAAAGAGGATTTTATACTTCAATTTGTAGGAAAACAGCTATATATCACCGATAAATAGCTAATATCATTGAAAACACTACATTTTATGGGTTTATAGCAATATGATAAGTAAAACTACTTGTATATATACAATAACGCTACAGTTTACAAGAAACTATGAAAAACGCTTGCAATATACCGTTATATCACAATAAATACCCTCTTACTCTTCTGTTTATTAGCTTAATGTAATGTAAGCTACTTATAGGTCCAAATTATTCTAAAAAAAGGATTGTATACTTCAATTTGTAGGAAAACAGCTATATATCACTGATAACTAGCTAAAATCATTGAAAAGAACACATTTTGTGGATATAAAGCATTATCATAAGGTAAATTCCTTCTATTAATGATATAACACTACAATTAAGAAGAAACTATGAAAAACACGTATAATATACAACTGTATCACAATATAGAGTCTCAAACTCCTATTATATGCTTACAGTATTTTAAAATAGCAATTTCTAACGAAAACAAATATAATTCCACATTTTGAATTTCTCTATCAAAAAAAGGGCTGAATAATGTCAATTTTCGACATTTTTTAGCCCTTCAAAAATACATTAAAACACTTGAAAAAACCTTGTTTCTAAGATTAAAATTGATACATTATTTTCATGAAAAATACACATTTTAAGCTCATAATATTGTAAAATATAGTTGTGTAAAAGTGCTGAATAATGTCAAATTTCGACATTTTTTTGGGCTTTCAAAAATACATAAAAACACTTGAAAAAACGTTGTTTTTAAGATTAAAATTGATACCTAAACTTCATGAAAAATACATATTTTTAGTTCATAACATTGTAAAATATAGTTGTGTAAAAGTGCTGAATAATGTAAAATTTGGTAATTATTTAGCATTTCAAAAATACATTAAAATTCTTGGAAAAACATTGTTTTTAAGATTAAAATTTATATTTAAATTTCATGAAAAATACATATTTTAACTATTAATTTTGTAAAATATAGTTGTAGCAAATATAAAAAGCTATATAGCTACAGATATAAAGAAGATCTTAATTTGTAGAAAAAAACACTCTTCATTTATANTTAAAAAGAATTTATACTTCATTATAGGAAATAGTTATATATCACCGATAATAGCTTATCTTTGAAAACACTACATTTTATGGTTTATAGCAATATGATAAGTAAAACTACTTGTATATATACAATAACGCTACAGTTTACAAGAAACTATGAAAAACGCTTGCAATATACCGTTATATCACAATAAATACCCTCTTACTCTTCTGTTTATTAGCTTAATGTAATGTAAGCTACTTATAGGTCCAAATTATTCTAAAAAAAGGATTGTATACTTCAATTTGTAGGAAAACAGCTATATATCACCAATAACTAGCTAAAATCATTGAAAAGTACATATTTTGTGGATATAAAGCATTATCATAAGGTAAATTCCTTCTATTAATGATATAACACTACAATTAAGAAGAAACTATGAAAAACACGTAAAATATACAATTGTATCACAATATAGTGTCGCAAACTCCTATTATAAGCTTACAGTAGTTTAAGATAGCAATTTCTAACGAAAACAACTATAATTCCACATTTTGAATTTCTCTATCAAAAAAAAAAGCTGAATAATGTCAATTTTCGACATTTTTTAGCCCTTCAAAAATACATTAAAACACTTGAAAAAACTTTGTTTCTAAGATTAAAATTGATACATTATTTTCATGAAAAATACATATTTTAAGCTCATAATATTGTAAAATATAGTTTTTTAAAAGTGCTGAATAATGTCAAATTTCGACATTTTTTAGGCTTTCAAAAATACATTAATATACTTGGATAAACGTTGTTTTTAAGATTAAAATTGATACCTAAATTTCATGAAAAATACATATTTATAGCTCATAACATTGTAAAATATAGTTGTGTAAAAGTGCTGCATAATGTAAAATTTCGACATTATTTAACATTTCAAAAATACATTAAAATTCTTGAAAAAAATATTGTTTTTAAGATTAAAATTGATATCTAAATTTCATGAAAAATACATATTTTTTGCTATTAATTTTGTAAAATATAGTTGTAGCAAATATAAAAAGCTATTTAGCTACAGATATAAAGAAATATACTTCAATTTGTAGTAAAAAACCACTCTTCACTGATAACTAGCTAAAATCATTGTAAACACTACATTTTATGGGTTTATAGCAATATGATACGTAAAACTAATTGTATATATACAATAACGCTACAGTTTACAAGAAACTATGAAAAACGCTTGCAATATACCGTTATATCACAATAAATAACCTCTTACTCATCTATTTAATAGCTTAATGTAATGTAAGCTACTTATAGGTGCAAATTATTCTAAAAAGAGGATTTTATACTTCAATTTGTAGGAAAACAGCTATATATCACCGATAAATAGCTAATATCATTGAAAACACTACATTTTATGGGTTTATAGCAATATGATGAGTAAAACTACTTGTATATATACAATAACGCTACAGTTTACAAGAAACTATGAAAAATGCTTGCAATATACCGTTATATCACAATAAAAAAACCTCTTACTCTTCTATTTAATAGCTTAATGTAATGTAAGCTACTTATAGGTGCAAATTATTCTAAAAAGAGCCTTTTATACTTCAATTTGCAGGAAAACAGCTTTATATCACCGATAAATAGCTAATATCATTGAAAACACTACATTTTAAGGGTTTATAGCAATGTGATAAGTAAAACTACTTGTATATATACAATAACGCTACAGTTTACAAGAAACTATGAAAAACGCTTGCAATATACCGTTATATCACAATAAAAACCCTCTTACTCTTCTATTTATTAGCTTAATGTAATGTAAACTACTTATAGGTCCAAATTATTCTAAAAAAAGGATTGTATACTTCAATTTGTAGGAAAACAGCTATATATCACCGATAACTAGCTAAAATCATTGAAAAGAACACATTTTGTGGGTATAAAGCATTATCATAAGGTAAATTCCTTCTATTAATGATATAACACTACAATTAAGTAGAAACTATGAAAAACACGTAAAATACACAATTGTATCACAATATAGAGTCTCAAACTCCTATTATAAGCTTACAGTAGTTTAAAATAGCATTTTTCTAACGAAAACAACTATAATTCCACATTTTGAATATCAAATTATCAAAAAAAGGGCTGAATAATGTCAATTTTCGACATTTTTTAGCCCTTCACAAATTCATTAAAACACTTGAAAAAACGTTGTTTTTAAGAATAAAATTGATGCATAAATTACATGAAAAATACATATTTTAAGCTCATAACATTGTAAAATATAGTTGTGTAAAAGTGCTGAATAATGTAAAATATCGACATTATTTAGCGTTTCAAAAATACATTAAAATTCTTGAAAAAACATTGTTTTTAAGATTAAAATTGATATCTAATTTCATGAAAAATACATATTTTTAGCTATTAATTTTGTAAAATATAGTTGTAGCAAATATAAAAAGCTATATAGCTACAGATATAAAGAAATATACTTCAATTTGTAGAAAAAAACCACTCTTCACTGATAACTAGCTAAAATCATTGACAACACTACATTTTATGGGTTTATAGCAATATGATAAGTAAAACTACTTGTATATATACAATAACGCTACAGTTTACAAGAAACTATGAAAAACGTTTGCAAGCAATATACCGTTATATCACAATAAATAACCACTTACTCTTCTATTTAATAGCTTAATGTAATGTAAGCTACTTATAGGTGCAAATTATTCTAAAAAGAGGATTTTATACTTCAATTTGTAGGAAAACAGCTATATATCACTGATAACTAGCTAAAATCATTGAAAACACTACATTTTATGGGTTTATAGCAATATAATAAGTAAAACTACTTGTATATATACAATAACGCTACAGTTTAGAAGAAACTATGAAAAACGCTTGCAATATACCGTTATATCACAATAAATAACCTCTTACTCTTCTATTTAATAGCTTAATGTAATGTAAGCTACTTATAGGTGCAAATTATTCTAAAAAGAGGATTTAATACTTCAATTTGTAGGAAAATAGCGGTATATCACCGATAAATAGCTAAAATCATTGAAAACACTACATTTTATGGGTTTATAGCAATATGATAAGTAAAACTACTTGTATATAATACAATAACGCTACAGTTTACAAGAAACTATGAAAAACGCTTGCAATATACCGTTATATCACAATAAATAACCTCTTACTCTTCTATTTAATAGCTTAATGTAATGTAAGCTACTTATAGGTGCAAATTATTCTAAAAAGTGGATTTTATACTTCAATTTGTAGGAAAACAGCTATATATCACTGATAACTAGCTAAAATCATTGAAAACACTACATTTTATGGGTTTATAGCAATATAATAACTAAAACTACTTGTATATATACAATAACGCTAAAGTTTAGAAGAAACTATGAAAAACGCTTGCAATATACCATTATATCACAATAAATAACCTCTTACTCTTGTATTTAATAGCTTAATGTAATGTAAGCTACTAATAGGTGCAAATTGTTCTAAAAAGAGGATTTTATTCTTCAATTTGTAGGAAAATAGCTATATATCACCGATAAATAGCTAATATCATTGAAAACACTACATTTTATGGGTTTATAGCAATATGATAAGTAAAACTACTTGTATATATACAATAACGCTACAGTTTACAAGAAACTATGAAAAACGCTTGCAATATACCGTTATATCACAATAAATACCCTCTTACTCTTCTGTTTATTAGCTTAATGTAATGTAAGCTACTTATAGGTCCAAATTATTCTAAAAAAAGGATTGTATACTTCAATTTGTAGGAAAACAGCTATATATCACTGATAACTAGCTAAAATCATTGAAAACACTACATTTTATGGGTTTATAGCAATATAATAAGTAAAACTACCTGTATATATACAATAACGCTACAGTTTAGAAGAAACTATGAGAAATGCTAGCAATATACCGTTATATCACAATAAATAACCTCTTACTCTTCTATTTAATAGCTTAATGTAATGTAAGCTACTTATAGGTGCAAATTATTCTAAAAAGAGGATTTTATACTTCAATTTGTAGGAAAACAGCTGTATATCACCGATAAATAGCTAAAATCATTGAAAACACTACATTTTATGGGTTTATAGCAATATAATAAGTAAAACTACTTGTATATATACAATAACGCTACAGTTTAGAAGAAACTATGAAAAACGCTTGCAATATACCGTTATATCACAATAAATAACATCTTACTCTTCTATTTAATAGCTTAATGTAATGTAAGCTACTTATAGGTGCAAATTATTCTAAAAAGAGAATTTTTTATACTTCAATATGTAGGAAAATAGCGGTATATCACCGATAAATAGCTAAAATCATTGAAAACACTACATTTTATGGGTTTATAGCAATATGATAAGTAAAACTACTTGTATATAATACAATAACGCTACAATTTACAAGAAACTATGAAAAACGCTTGCAATATACCGTTATATCACAATAAATAACCTCTTACTCTTCTATTTAATAGCTTAATGTAATGTAAGCTACTTATAGGTGCAAATTATTCTAAAAAGAGGATTTTATACTTCAATTTGTAGGAAAACAGCTATATATCACTGATAACTAGCTAAAATCATTGAAAACACTAGATTTTATGGGTTTATAGCAATATAATAACTAAAACTACTTGTATATATACAATAACGCTACAGTTTAGAAGAAACTATGAAAAACGCTTGCAATATACCGTTATATCACAATAAATAGCCTCTTACTCTTCTATTTAATAGCTTAATGTAATGTAAGCTACTAATAGGTGCAAATTGTTCTAAAAAGAGGATTTTATACTTCAATTTTTAGGTAACATAGCTATATATCTCCGATAAATAGCTAATATCATTGAAAACACTACATTTTATGGGTTTATAGCAATATGATAAGTAAAACTACTTGTATATATACAATAACGCTACAGTTTACAAGAAACTATGAAAAACGCTTGCAATATACCGTTATATCACAATAAATACCCTCTTACTCTTCTGTTTATTAGCTTAATGTAATGTAAGCTACTTATAGGTCCAAATTATTCTAAAAAAAGGATTGTATACTTCAATTTGTAGGAAAACAGCTATATATCACTGATAACTAGCTAAAATCATTGAAAACACTACATTTTATGGGTTTATAGCAATATAATAAGTAAAACTACCTGTATATATACAATAACGCTACAGTTTAGAAGAAACTATGAAAAATGCTTGCATATACCGTTATATCACAATAAATAACCTCTTACTCTTCTATTTAATAGCTTAATGTAATGTAAGCTACTTATAGGTGCAAATTATTCTAAAAAGAGGATTTCATACTTCAATTTGTAGGAAAACAGCTATATATCACTGATAACTAGCTAAAATAATTGAAAACACTACATTTTATGGGTTTATAGCAATATAATAAGTAAAACTACTTGTATATATACAATAAGGCTACAGTTTAGAAGAAACTATGAAAAACGCTTGCAATATACCGTTATATCACAATAAATAACCTCTTACTCTTCTATTTAATAGCTTAATGTAATGTAAGCTACTTATAGGTGCAAATTATTCTAAAAAGAGCCTTTTATACTTCAATTTGTAGGAAAACAGCTTTATATCACCGATAAATAGCTAAAATCATTGAAAACACTACATTTTATGGGTTTATAGCAATATGATAAGTAAAACTACTTGTATATATACAATAACGCTACAGTTTAGAAGAAACTATGAAAAACGCCTGCAATATACCGTTATATCACAATAAATAAACTCTTACTCTTCTATTTAATAGCTTAATGTAATGTAAGCTACTTATAGGTGCAAATTATTCTAAAAAGAGGATTTTATACTTCAATTTGTAGGAAAACAGCTATATATCACCGATAAATAGCTAATATCATTGAAAACACTACATTTTATGGGTTTATAGCAATATGATAAGTAAAACTACTTGTATATATACAATAACGCTACAGTTTACAAGAAACTATGAAAAACGCTTGCAATATACCGTTATATCACAATAAATAACCTCTTACTCTTCTATTTAATAGCTAATGTAATGTAAGCTACTTATAGGTGCAAATTTTCTAAAAAGAGGATTTATTCTTCAATTTGTAGGAAAACAGCTTTATATCACCGATAAATAGCTAATATCATTGAAAACACTACATTTTAAGGGTTTATAGCAATATGATAAGTAAAACTATTTGTATATATACAATAACGCTACAGTTTACAAGAAACTATGAAAAACGCTTGCAATATACCGTTATATCACAATAAAAACCCTCTTACTCTTCTATTTATTAGCTTAATGTAATGTAAGCTACTTATAGGTCCAAATTATTCTAAAAAAAAGGATGTATACTTCAATTGTAGGAAAACAGCTATATATCACCGATAACTAGCTAAAATCATTGAAAAGAACACATTTTGGGGTATAAAGCATTATCATAAGGTAAAATTCCTTTATTAATGATATAACACTACAATTAAGAAGAAACTATGAAAAACACGTATAATATACAATTATATCACAATATAGAGTCTCAAACTCCTATTATAAGCTTACAGTAGTTTAAAATAGCAATTTCTAACGAAAACAACTATAATTCCACATTGTGAATTTCTCTATAAAAAAAAGGGCTGAATAATGTCAATTTTCGACATTTTTTAGCCCTTCAAAAATACATTAAAACACTTGAAAAAACGTTGTTTTTAAGAATAAAATTGTTACATAAATTACATGAAAAATACATATTTTAAGCTCATAATATTGTAAAATATAGTTGTGTAAAAGTGCTGAATAATGTCAAATTTCGACATTTTTTAGGCTTTCAAAAATACATAAAAACACTTGAAAAAACGTTGTTTTTAAGATTAAAATTGATACCTAAATTTCATGAAAAATACATATTTTTAGCTCATAACATTGTAAAATATAGTTGTGTAAAAGTGCTGAATAATGTAAAATTTGGACATTATTTAGCATTTCAAAAATACATTAAAATTCTTGAAAAAACATTGTTTTTAAGATTAAAATTGATATCTAAATTTCATGAAAAATACAAATTTTTAGCTATTAATTTTGTAAAATATAGTTGTAGCAAATATAAAAAGCTATATAGCTACAGATATAAAGAAATATACTTCAATTTGTAGAAAAAAACCACTCTTCACTGATAACTAGGTAAAATCATTGAAAACACTACATTTTATGGGTTTATAGCAATATGATTAGTAAAACTAATTGTATAGTAGATACATACATACAATAACGCTACAGTTTACAAGAAACTATGAAAAACGCTTGCAAGCAATATACCGTTATATCACAATAAATAACCTCTTACTCTTCTATTTAATAGCTTAATGTAATGTAAGCTACTTATAGGTGCAAATTATTCTAAAAAGAGGATTTTATACTTCAATTTGTAGGAAAACCGCTATATATCACAGATAACTAGCTAAAATCATTGAAAACACTACATTTTATAGGTTTATAGCAATATAATAAGTAAAACTACTTGTATATATACAATAACGCTACAGTTTAGAAGAAACTATGAAAAACGCTTGCAATATACCGTTATATCACAATAAATAACCTCTTACTCTTCTATTTAATAGCTTAATGTAATGTAAGCTACTTATAGGTGCAAATTATTCTAAAAAGACGATTTTACACTTCAATTTGTAGGAAAACAGCTATATATCACCGATAAATAGTTAATATCATTGAAAACACTACATTTTATGGGTTTATAGCAATATGATAAGTAAAACTACTTGTATATATACAATAACGGTACAGTTTACAAGAAACTATGAAAAATGCTTGCAATATACGTATATCACAATAAAAAACCTCTACTCTTCTATTAATAGCTTAATGTAAGTAAGCTACTTATAGGTGCAAATATTCTAAAAAGAGGATTTTATAATTCAATTTGTAGGAAAACGCTATATATCACTGATAAATAGCTAAAAATCATTGAAAACACTACATTTTATGGGTTTATGGCAATATAATAAGTAAAACTACATGTATATATACAATAAACGCTACAGTTAGAAGAAACTATGAAAAACGCTTGCAATATACCGTTATATCACGATAAATAACCTCATACCTTCTATTTAATAGCTTAATGTAAGTAAGCTACTTATAGTTGCAAAATTATTCTGAAAGAGGATTTTTTACTTCAATTTGTAGGAAAACAGCTATATATCACGATAAATAGCTCAAATAATTGAAAACACTACATTTATGGGTTTATAGCAATATGATAAGTAAAACTACTTGTATATATACAATAACGCTACAGTTTACAAGAAAACTATGAAAAACGCTTGCAATATACCGTTACATCACAATAAAAACCTCTTACTCTTCTATTTATAGCTTAATGTAATGTAAGCTACTTATAGGTCCAAATATTCTAAAAAAAGGATTGTATACTTCAATTTGTAGGAAAACAGCTATATATCACCGATAACTAGCTAAAATCATTGAAAAGTACACATTTTGTGGGTATAAAGCATTATCATAAGGTAAATTCCTTCTATTAATGATATAACACTACAATTAAGAAGAAACTATGAAAAACACGTATAATATACAACTGTATATTAGTATATATAGTATTATTGTATATTATTTGTATTAGTATATATATAGAGTCTCAAACTCCTATTATAAGCTTACAGTATTTTAAAATAGCAATTTCTAACGAAAACAAATATAATTCCACATTTCGAATTTCTCTATCATAAAAAGGGCTGAATAATGTCAATTTTCGACATTTTTTAACCCTTCAAAAATACATTAAAACACTTGAAAAAACGTTGTTTTTAAGAATAAAATTGATACATAAATTACATGAAAAATACTTATTTTAAGCTCATAATATTGTAAAATATAGTTGTGTAAAAGTGATGAATAATGTAAAATTTCGACATTTTTTAGGCCTTCAAAAATACATTAAAACACTTGAAAAAACGTTGTTTTTAAGATTAAAATTGATATATAAATTTCATGAAAAATACATATTTTTAGCTATAAATTTTGTAAAATATAGTTGTAGCAAATATAAAAAGCTATATAGCTACAGATATAAAGAAATATACTTCAATTTGTAGAAAAAAACCACTCTTCACTGATAACTAGCTAAAATCATTGAAAACACTACATTTTATGGGTTTATAGCAATATGATAAGTAAAACTACTTGTATATATACAATAACGCTACAGTTTACAAGAAACTATGAAAAACGCTTGCAAGCAATATACCGTTATATCATAATAAATAACCTCTTACTCTTCTATTTAATAGCTTAATGTAATGTAAGCTACTTATAGGTGCAAATTATTCTAAAAAGAGGATTTTATACTTCAATTTGTAGGAAACAGCTATATATCACTGATAACTAGCTAAAATCATTGAAAACACTACGTTTTATGGGTTTATAGCAATATAATAAGTAAAACTACTTGTATATATACAATAACGCTACAGTTTAGAAGAAACTATGAAAAACGCTTGCAATATACCGTTATATCACAATAAATAACCTCTTACTCTTCTATTTAATAGCTTAATGTAATGTAAGCTACTTATGGTGCAAATTATTATAAAAAGAGGATTTTATACATCAATTTGTAGGAAAACAGCTGTATATCACCGATAAATAGCTAAAATCATTGAAAACACTACATTTTATAGGTTTATAGCAATATGATAAGTAAAACTACTTGTATATATACAATAACGCTACAGTTCACAAGAAACTATGAAAAACGCTTGCAATATACCGTTATATCCCAATAAATAACCTCTTACTCTTCTATTTAATAGCTTTATGTAATGTAAGCTACTTATAGGCGCAAATTATTCTAAAAAGAGGATTTTATACTTCAATTTGTAGGAAAACCGCTATATATCACTGATAACTAGCTAAAATCATTGAAAACACTACATTTTATAGGTTTATAGCAATATAATAAGTAAAACTACTTGTATATATACAATAACGCTACAGTTTAGAAGAAACTATGAAAAACGCTTGCAATATACCGTTATATCACAATAAATAACCTCTTACTCTTCTATTTAATAGCTTAATGTAATGTAAGCTACTTATAAGTGCAAATTATTCTAAAAAGAGGATTTTACACTTCAATTTATAGGAAAACAGCTATATATCACCGATAAATAGCTAATATCATTGAAAACACTACATTTTATGGGTTTATAGCAATATGATAAGTAAAACTACTTGTATATATACAATAACGCTACAGTTTACAAGAAACTATGAAAAATGCTTGCAATATACCGTTATATCACAATAAAAAACCTCTTACTCTTCTATTTAATAGCTTAATGTAATGAAAGCTACTTATAGGTGCAAATTATTCTAAAAGGAGGATTTTATACTTCAATTTGTAGGAAAACAGCTATATATCACTGATAACTAGCTAAAATAATTGAAAACAGTACATTTTATGGGTTTATAGCAATATAATAAGTAAAACTACTTGTATATATACAATAACGCTACAGTTTAGAAGAAATTATGAATAACGCTTGCAATATACCGTTATATCACAATAAATAACCTCTTACTCTTCTATTTAATAGCTTAATGTAATGTAAGCTACTTATAGGTGCAAATTATTCTAAAAAGAGGATTTTTTTACATCAATTTGTAGGAAAACAGCAAATTNTTAAAAAAAAGTTTTTTCAAAAAACTATGAAAAAAAAGCTTGCAAAATCCGTTTAAACAAATAAATAAACCCCTTACCCTCTATTTAATACTTTAAAATTAAAGTAAGCTACTTATAGGTGCAAATTATTTTAAAAAAAAGGATTTTATACTTCAATTTGTAGGAAAACAACTATATATCACTGATAACTAGCTAAAATTATTGAAAACACTACATTTTATGGGTTTATAGCAATATAATAAGTACAACTACTTGTATATATACAATAACGCTACAGTTTAGAAGAAACTATGAAAAACGCTTGCAATATACCGTTATATCACAATAAATAACCTCTTACTCTTCTATTTAATAGCTTAATGTAATGTAAGCTACTAATAGGTGCAATTGTTCTAAAAAGAGGATTTTATACTTCAATTTGTAGGAAAATAGCTATATATCACCGATAAATAGCTAATATCATTGAAAACACTACATTTTATGGGTTTATAGCAATATGATAAGTAAAACTACTTGTATACATACAATAACGCTACAGTTTACAAGAAACTATGAAAAACGCTTGCAATATACCGTTATATCACAATAAATAACCTCTTACTCCTCTATTTAATAGCTTAATGTAATGTAAGCTACTTATAGGTGCAAATTATTCTAAAAAGAGGATTTTATTCTTCAATTTGTAGGAAAACAGCTATATATCACTGATAACTAGCTAAAATCATTGAAAACACTACATTTTATGGGTTTATGGCAATATAATAAGTAAAACTACTTGTATATATACAATAACGCTACAGTTTAGAAGAAACTATGAAAAACGCTTGCAATATACTGTTATATCACAATAAATAACCTAATACTCTTCTATTTATTAGCTTAATGTAATGTAAGCTACTTATAGGTGCAAATTATTCTAAAAAAAGGATTTTATACTTCAATTTGTAGGAAAACAGCTATATATCACTGATAACTAGCTAAAATCATTGAAAACCCTACATTTTATGGGTTTATAGCAATATAATAAAACTACTTGTATATATACAATAACGCTACAGTTTAAAGAACTATGAAAACGCTTGCATATACCGTTATATCACAATAAATAACCTCTTACTCTTCTATTTAATAGCTTATGTAATGTAGCCTACTTATAGGTGCAATTATTCTAAGAAGGGATTTATATCTCAATTTGGTAGGAAAACAGCTGTATATCACGATAAATAGCTAAAATCATTGGAAAACACTACATTATATGGGTTTATAGCAATATGATAAGTAAAAACTACTTGTATATATACAATAACGGCTACTTACAGTTTTTACAAGAAACATGAAAACGCTTGCAATATACCGTTAGAATCACATAATAACCTATACTCTTCTATTTAATAGCTTATGTATGTAAGCTACTAATAGGTGCAAAATTGTTCTAAAAGAGGATTTTATACTTCAATTTGTAGTAAAATAGCTATATATACCGTAAATAGCTAATATCATTGAAACACTACATTTATTTTTATGGTTTTTATAGCAATATGATAAGTAAAACTACTTGTATACATACATAACCGCTACAGTTTACCAGAAACTATGAAAAAACGCTTGCAAAACCGTTATATCACAATAAATAACCTCTTACTCTTCTCTTTAATAGCTTAATGTAATGGGAAGTCTACTTATAGTGCAATTATTCTAAAAGGAGGATTTTATTCTTCAAATTTTGTAGAAAACATCTATTATCACTATAACTAGCTAAAATCATTGAACCACTACATTTTATGGGTTTATTGGCAATATAATAGTAAAAATACTTGTATATATCAATACCTACGTTTAGAAGAAATATGAACACCTTGCATATACGTTATAGGTCACAATAATACCCTAATCCTCCTTCTATTTATTAGCTTAATGTAATGTAAAGCTACTTATAGGTGCAAATTATTCTAAAAAAAAAAACGGATTGTATACATCATTTGTAGGAAAACTGCTATATATCACCGAATACTAGCTAAAATCCATTGAAAGAAGAACACATTTTGAGGGTATAAAGCAATTATCATAAGGTAAATTCCTTCTATTAATGATTAACCACTACAATTAACAAGATCTATCAAAAACACGTGTAATATACAATTGTATCGCATATAGAGTCCAAACTCCTATTATAAGCTTACAGTAGTATAAATAGCAATTTTCTAACGAAAACAACTATAATGACCACATTTTGGAATTTCTCTATCAAAAAAGGGCTGAATAATGTCAATTTTTCGACCTTATTTAGCCCCTTCAAAAATAAATTAAAACACTTGAAAAAAACGTTGTTCTAAGATTAAAATTGATACCCATAATTTACATTAAAAATACATAGTTAAGCTCATAATTTGTAAAATTATAGTTTGTGTAAAAGTGCTAATAATGTCAAATTTCGACATTTTTTAGGCCTTCACAAATACAATTAAAATACTTTTTTTTGGAAAAAACGTGTGTTTTTAAGTTAAAATTGATACTTAATTTCATGAATGAAAAATACATATTTTTAGCTCCATAATCATTGTAAACTATACTTGTGTAAAAAGGACAAAATAATGTCTAATATCGACATTTTTTAGCCCTTCAAAAATAACATTACAAATAACTTGAAAAAACCTTGTTTTTAAAATTAAAATTGATATAAATTTCATGAAAAATACATATTTTTTAGCTATTAATTTTGTAAAATACTAGTTGTAGCAAATATAAAAAGCTATTTAGCTAAAGATATAAGAAATTCCTTTCAATTTGTAGAAAAAACTACTCCTTCACTGATAACTAGCTAAATAATTGAAAAACAGTACATTTTATGGGTTTTATATGGCTATATAATAAGTAAAAATACGTTGTATATATACAATAACGCTACAGTTTAGAAGAAACTATGAATACGCCTTGCAATATACCGTTATATCAACAATAAATAACATCTTACTCTTCTATTTTAATAGCTTAATGTATGTAAGCTACTTATAGGTGCAAATTATTCTAAAAAGAGGATTTTATCACTTCAATTTGTAGGACACAGCTATATATCCTGATAACTAGCTAAATCATTGAAAACACTACATTTTATAGTTTAAGCAATATAATAGGTAAACTACTTGTATATATACAATAACGCTACAGTTTTAGAAGAAAACTATGAAAAATGCTTGCAATATACCGTTTTATATTCAGCATAAAACTCTTACTCTTCTATTTAATACTTAATGTAATGAAAGCTACTTATAGTGCACATTATTCTAAAAAGAGGATTTTTATACTTCAATTTGTAGGAAAACAGCTATATATCCTGATAACTACTAAATAATTGAAAACACTACTTTTTATGGTTTATAGCAATATAATAAGTAAAACTACTTGTATATATACATAACGCTACAGTTTAGAAGAAACATGAATAAACGCTTGCAATATACCGTTATATCACAATAAATAACTCTTACTCTTCTATTTAAATAGCTTAATGTCTTAAGCTACTTATAGGTGCAAATTATTCTAAAAAGAGGATTTTATACTTCAATTTGTAGGAAAACAGCTATATATCACTGATAACTAGCTAAAATAATTTAAAACACTACATTTTATGGGTTTATAGCAATATAATAAGTAAAACTACTTGTATATATACAATAACGCTACAGTTTAGAAGAAACTATGAAAAACGCTTGCAATATACCGTTATATCACAATAAATAACCTCTTACTCTTCTATTTATTAGCTTAATGTAATGTAAGCTACTTATAGGTGCAAATTATTCTAAAAAGAGGATTTTCTACTTCAATTTGTAGGAAAACAGCTATATATCACTGATAACTAGCTAAAATCATTGAAAACACTACATTTTATGGGTTTAAAGCAATATAATAAGTAAAACTACTTGTATATATACAATAACGCTACAGTTTAGAAGAAACTAAGAAAAACGCTTGCAATATACCGTTATATCACAATAAATAACCTCTTAATCTTCTATTTAATAGCTTAATGTAATGTAAGCTACTTATAGGTGCAAATTATTCTAAAAAGAGGATTTTATACTTCAATTTGTAGGAAAACAGCTATTTATCACCGATAAATAGCTAATATCATTGAAAACACTACATTTTATGGGTTTATAGCAATATGATAAGTAAAACTACTTGTATATATACAATAACGCTACAGTTTACAAGAAACTATGAAAAACGCTTGCAATATACCGTTATATCACAATAAATAACCTCTTACTCTTCTATTTAATAGCTTAATGTAATGTAAGCTACTTATAGGTGCAATATATTCTAAAAAGAGGATTTTATTCTTCAATTTGTAGGAAAACAGCTTTATATCACCGATAAATAGCTAATATCATTGAAAACACTACATTTTAAGGGTTTATAGCAATATGATAAGTAAAACTATTTGTATATATACAATAACGCTACAGTTTACAAGAAACTATGAAAAACGCTTGCAATATACCGTTATATCACAATAAAAACCCTCTTACTCTTCTATTTATTAGCTTAATGTAATGTAAGCTACTTATAGGTCCAAATTATTCTAAAAAAAGAATTGTATACTTCAATTTGTAGGAAAACAGCTATATATCACCGATAACTAGCTAAAATCATTGAAAAGAACACATTTTGTGGGTATAAAGCATTATCATAAGGTAAATTCCTTCTATTAATGATATAACACTACAATTAAGAAGAAACTATGAAAAACACGTATAATATACAATTCTATCACAATATAGAGTCTCAAACTCCTATTATAAGCTTACAGTAGTTTAAAATAGCAATTTCTAACGAAAACAACTATAATTCCACATTTTGAATTTCTCTATCAAAAAACGGGCTGAATAATATCAATTTTCGACATTTTTTAGCCCTTCAAAAATATATTAAAACACTTGAAAAAACGTTGTTTTTAAGAATAAAATTGATACATAAATTACATGAAAAATACATATTTTAAGCTCATAATATTGTAAAATATAGTTGTGTAAAAGTGCTGAATAATGTCAAATTTCGACATTTTTTAGGCTTTCAAAAATACATAAAAACACTTGTAAAAACGTTGTTTTTAAGATTAAAATTGATACCTAAATTTCATGAAAAATACATATTTTTAGCTCATAACATTGTAAAATATAGTTGTGTAAAAGTGCTGAATAATGTAAAATTTGGACATTATTTAGCATTTCAAAAATACATTAAAATTCTTGAAAAAACATTGTTTTTAAGATTAAAATTGATATCTAAATTTCATGAAAAATACATATTTTTAGCTATTAATTTTGTAAAATATAGTTGTAGCAAATATAAAACGCTATATAGCTACAGATATAAAGAAATATACTTCAATTTGTAGAAAAACCCTCTTCACTGATAACTAGCTAGAATCATTGAAAACACATTTGGACATAATTTCTAACTTATNAACTTTTTTATGGGTTTTTTAGAAAATAATAACTAAAACTATTTTATATATACAATAAAGCTACAGCTTAGAAGAAAATATGAAAAACGCTTGCAATATACCGTTTATCACAATAAATAACCTCTTACTCTTCTATTTAAAAGCTTAAAGTAATGTAAGCTACTAATAGGTGCAATTGGTTCTAAAAAGGATTTTTTACTTCAATTTGTAGGAAAAAAGCTATATTCACCGATAAATAACTAAAATCTTGAAACACTACATTTTTTGGTTTATAGCAATATGATAGTAAAACTACTTGTATATATACAATAAAGCTACAGTTTACAAGAAACTATGAAAAACGCTTGCATTATACCGTTTTATCACAATAAAATAACCTCTTACTCTTCTATTTAATAGCTTAATGTAATGTAAGCTACTTATAGGTGGGAAATTATTCTACAAAGAGGATTTTATTCTTCAATTTGTAGGAAAACAGCTATATATCACTGATACCTAGCTAAAAACATTGAAAAAACTACATTTATGGGTTTTATGGCAATATAATAATAAAACTACTTGTATATATACAATAACGCTACAGTTTAGAAAAACTAAGAAAAACGCTTGCATATACCGTTATATCACAATAAATAACCTCTTAATTTCTATTTAATAGCTTAATGTAATGTAAGCTACTTATAGGTGCAAATTATTCTAAAAAGAGGATTTTAAAACTTCATTTGTAGGAAAACAGCTATATATCACCGATAAAAAGCTTAATATCTTGAAAACACTACATTTTATGGGTTTATAGCAATTTTGATAAGTAAAACTACTTGTATATATACAATAACGCTACAGTTTAGAAGAAACTATGAAAAACGCTAGCAATATACCGTTATATAACAAAAAATAAACCCCTTACTCTTTCTATTTAATAGCTTAATGTAATGTAAGCTACTTATAGGTGCAAATTATTCTAAAAAGGACGATTTTAACTTCAATTTGTAGGAAAAAAGCTATATACACCGATAAATAGTTAATATCATTGAAACACTACATTTTATGTGTTTTTTAGCAATATGATAAGTAAAACTACTTGTATATTTTACAATAACGCCCACAGTTTTACAAGAAACTATGAAAAATGCTTGCAATATACCGTTTTATCACAATAAATAACCTCTTACTCTTCTATTTAATAGTGTAATGTAATGAAAGCTACTTATAGGTGCAAATTATTCTAAAAAGAGGATTTTATACTTCAATTTGTAGGAAAACAGCTATATATCACTGATAACTAGCTAAATAATTGAAAACACTATTTTTTATGGTTTAGCAATATAATAAGTTTAAAAATACTTGATATATACAATAACGCTACAGTTTTGAAGAAACTATGAAAACGCTAGCAATATAACCCTTATATAACAATAAATAACCTCTTACTCTTCTATTATTAGCTTAATGTAATTTTAAGCAACTTATAGGTGCAAATTATTCTAAAAAGAGGATTTTCTACTTCAATTTGTAGGGAAAAAAGCTATATAGCACTGAAACTAGCTAAAATCATTGAAAACACTACATTTTATGGGTTTATAGCTATATAATAACTAAAACTACTTGTATATATACAATAACGCTACAGTTTAGAAGAAACTATGAAAAACGCTTGCAATATTCCGTTATATCACAATAAATAACCTCTTACTCTTCTATTTAATAGCTTAATGTAATGTAAGCTACTAATAGGTGCAAATTGTTCTAAAAAGAGGATTTTATACTTCAATTTGTAGGAAAACAGCTATATATCACCGATAAATAGCTAATATCATTGAAAACACTACATTTTATGGGTTTATAACAATATGATAAGTAAAACTACTTGTATATATACAATAACGCTACAGTTTACAAGAAACTATGAAAAACGCTTGCAATATACCGTTATATCACAATAAAAACCCTCTTACTCTTCTATTTATTAGCTTAATGTAATGTAAGCTAAGACTAATAAGGACTAATAAGTCCAAAATATTCTAAAAAAAGGATTGTATACTTCAATTTGTAGGAAAACTGCTATATATTACCGATAACTAGCTAAAATCATTGAAAAGAACACATTTTGTGGGTATAAAGCATTATCATAAGGTAGATTCCTTCTATTAATGATATAACACTACAATTAAGAAGAAACTATGAAAAACACGTATAATATACAAGTGTATCACAATATAGAGTCTCAAACTCCTATTATAAGCTTACAGTAGTTTAAAATAGCAATTTCTAACGAAAACAACTATAATTCCACATTTTGAATTTCTCTATCAAAAAAAGGGCTGAATAATGTCAATTTTCGACATTTTTTAGCCCTTCAAAAATCCATTAAAACACTTGAAAAAACGTTGTTTTTAAGAATAAAATTGATATATAAATTACATGAAAAAATACATATTTTAAGCTCATAATATTGTAAAATATAGTTGTGTAAAAGTGCTGAATAATGTCAAATTTCGCCATTTCTTAGGCTTTCAAAAATACATTAAAACACTTGAAAAAATGTTGTTTTAAGATTAAAATTGATACCTAAATTTCATGAAAAATACATATTCTTAGCTCATAACATTGTAAAATATAGTTGTGTAAAAGTGCTGAATAATGTAAATTTTCGACATTATTTAGCATTTCAAAAATACATTAAAATTCTTGAAAAAACTTTGTTTTTAATATTAAAATTGATATCTAAATTTCATGAAAAATACATATATTTAGCTATTAATTTTGTAAAATATAGTTGTAGCAAATATAAAAAGCTATATAGCTACAGATATAAAGAAATATACTTCAATTTGTAGAAAAAAACCACTCTTCACTGATAACTATCTAAAATCATTGAAAACACTACATTTTATGGGTTTATAGCAATATGATAAGTAAAACTACTTGTATATATACAATAACGCTACAGTTTACAAGAAACTATGAAAAACGCCTGCAATATACAGTTATATCACAATAAATAACCTCTTACTCTTCTATTTAATAGCTTAATGTAATGTAAGTTACTTATAGGTGCAAATTATTCTAAAAAGAGGATTTTTTTACTTTTAATTTGTAGGAAAACAGCTATATATCACTGATAACTAGCTAAAATAATTGAAAACACTACCTTTATGGGTTTATAGCAATATAATAAGTAAAACTACTTGTATATTTTCAATAACGCTACAGTTTACAAAAAACTATGAAAAACGCTTGCAATATACCGTTATATCACAATAAATAAAACCCCTTACTCTTCTATTTAATAGCTTAATATAATGTAAGCTACTTGTAGGTGCAAAATTTTTCTAAAAAAAGGATTTATACTTCAATTTGTACAAAACAGCTATATATCACCGATAAATAGCTAATATCATTGAAACACTACATTTTAAAGGGTTATAGCAATAAAGATAAGTAAAACTTTCTTGTATATATACAATAACGCTACAGTTTACAAGAAACTAGAAAAACGCTTGCAATATACCGTTATATCACAATAAAAACCCTCTTTCTCTTCTATTTATTAGCTTAATGTAATGTAACTACTTATAGGTCCAAAATATTCTAAAAAAAGGATTGTATACTTCAATTTGTACGAAAACAGCTATATATCACCGATAACTAGCTAAAATCATTGAAAAGAACACATTTTGTGGTATAAAGCATTAAACATAGGTAAATTCCTTCTGTTAATGATATAACACTACAATTAAGAAGACACTATGAAAAACACGTATAATATACAATTGTATCACAATATAGAGTCTCAAACTCGTATTATAAGCTTACAGTAGTTTAAAATAGCAATTTCTAACGAAAACCACTATAATTCCACATTTTGAATTTCTCTATCAAAAAAAGGGCTGAATAATGTCAATTTTCGACATTTTTCAGCCCTTCAAAATACATAAAACCTTGAAAAAACGTTATTTTTAGGAATAAAATTGATACATAAATTACATGAAAAATACATATTTTAAGCTCATAACATCGTAAAATATAGTTGTGTAAAGTGCTGAATAATGTCAAATTTCGACATTTTTTAGGCTTACAAAAATACATTAAAACACTTGAAAAAACGTTGTTTTTAAGATTAAAATTGATACCTAAATTTCATGAAAAATACATATTCTTAGCTCATAACATTATAAAATATAGTTGTGTAAAAGTGCTGAATAATGTAAAATTTCGACATTATTTAGCATTTCAAAAATACATTAAAATTTTTGAAAAAACATTGTTTTTAAGATTAAAATTGATATCTAAATTTCATGAAAAATACATATTTTTAGTTATTAATTTTGTAAAATATAGTTGTAGCAAATATAAAAAGCTATATAGCTACAGATATAAAGAAATATACTTCAATATGTAGAAAAAAACCACTCTTCACTGATAACTAGCTAAAATCATTGAAAACACTACATTTATGGGTTTATAGCAATATAATAAGTAAAACTACTTGTATATATACAATAACGCTACAGTTTAGAAGAAACTATGAAAAACGCTGGCAATATACCGTTATATAACAATAAATAACCTCTTACTCTTCTATTTAATAGCTTAATGTAATGTAAGTTACTTATAGGTGCAAATTATTCTAAAAAGAGGATTTTATACTTCAATTTGTAGGAAAACAGCTATATATCACCGATAAAGACCTAATATCATTGAAAACACTACATTTTATGAGTTTATAGCAATATGATAAATAAAACTACTTTTATATATACAATAACGCTACAGTTTACAAGAAACTATGAAAAACGCTTGCAATATACCGTTATATTACAATAAATAACCTCTTAGTCTTCTATTTAATAGCTTAATGTAATGTAAGCTACTTATAGGTGCAAATTATTCTAAAAAGAGGATTTTATTCTTCAATTGTAGGAAAACAGCTATATATCACTGATAACTAGCTAAAATCATTGAAAACACTACATTTTATGGGTTTATGGCAATATAATAAGTAAAACTACTTGTATATATACAATAACGCTACAGTTTAGAAGAAACTATGAAAAACGCTTGCAATATACCGTTATATCACAATAAATAACCTCTTACTCTTCTATTTAATAGCTTAATGTAATGTAAGCTACTTATAGGTGCAAATTATTCTAAAAAGAGGATTTTACACTTCAATTTGTAGGAAAACAGCTATATATCACCGATAAATAGCTAATATCATTGAAAACACTACATTTTATGGGTTTATAGCAATATGATAAGTAAAACTACTTGTATATATACAATAACGCTACAGTTAACAAGAAACTATGAAAAATGCTTGCAATATACCGTTATATCACAATAAAAAACCTCTTACTCTTCTATTTAATAGCTTAATGTAATGAAAGCTACTTATAGGTGCAAATTATTCTAAAAGGAGGATTTTATACTTCAATTTGTAGGAAAACAGCTATATATCACTGATAACTAGCTAAAATAATTGAAAACAGTACATTTTATGGGTTTATAGCAATATAATAAGTAAAACTACTTGTATATATACAATAACGCTACAGTTTAGAAGAAACTATGAATAACGCTTGCAATATACCGTTATATCACAATAAATAACCTCTTACTCTTCTATTTAATAGCTTAATGTAATGTAAGCTACTTATAGGTGCAAATTATTCTAAAAAGAGGATTTTATACTTCAATTTGTAGGAAAACAGCTATATATCACTGATAACTAGCTAAAATCATTGAAAACACTACATTTTATGGGTTTATAACAATATAATAAGTAAAACTACTTGTATATATACAATAACGCTACAGTTTACAAGAAAACTAGAAAAACGCTTGCAATATACCGTTATATCACAATAAATACCCTCTTACTCTTCTGTTTATTAGCTTAATGTAATGTAAGCTACTTATAGGTCCAAATTATTCTAAAAAAAGGATTGTATACTTCAATTTGTAGGAAAACAGCTATATATCACCAATTACTAGCTAAAATCATTGAAAAGAACACATTTTGTGGATATAAAACCCTTATCTTAAGGTAAATTCCTTCTTAATGATATAACACTACAATAAGAAGAAACTATGAAAAACACGTATAATATACAACTGTATCACAATATAGAGTCTCAAACTTTCCCATTATAAGCTTACAGTATTTTAAAATAGCAATTTCTAACGAAAAACAAAAATATTCCACATTTTGAATTTCTCTATCAAAAAAAGGGCTGAATAATGTCAATTTTCGACATTTTTAGCCCTTCAAAAATTACATTAAAACACTTGAAAAAAACCTTGTTTCTAAGATTAAAATTGATACATTATTTTCATGAAAAAATACACATTTAAGCTCATAATATTGTAAAATATAGTTGTGTAAAAGTGCTGAATAATGTCAAATTCGACATTTTTTTAGGCTTCAAAAAATACATTAAAATACTTGGAAACGTTGTTTTTAAGATTAAAATTGATACCTAAATTTCATGAAAAATCCATATTTTAGCTCATAACATTGTAAAATATAGTTGTGTAAAAGTGCTGCATAATGTAAAATTTCGACATTATTTAACATTTCAAAAAATACATTAAAATTCTTGAAAAAAAAAATGTTTTTAAGATTAAAATTGATATCTAAATTTCATGAAAAATACATATTTTTAGCTATTAATTTTGTAAAATATAGTTGTAGCAAATATAAAAAAGCTATTTAGCTACAGATATAAAGAAATATACTTCCATTTGTAGTAAAAAACCACTCTTCACTGATAATTAGCTAAAATCATTGAAAAAAACTACATTTTATGGGTTTATAGTAATATGATAAGTAAAACTACTTGTATATACACAATAACGCTACAGTTTACAAGAAAAATATGAAAAAAAAACCTGGCAAATCG
>JACEEZ010016310.1:0-12567 GCA_016584305.1 Chionoecetes opilio
TTTTTTTAAAGTGCCCGCCATAACAGAAAACGCAAGCTGCAAGAAGCCGGCTTCTTACGGCTTCTTCACCAAAATTCGCCTATTGGGCTGCAGCCGGCTGCTGCTATTTTTGGGGGGCAGTGGCCAGTGCTGAGCCAACAGACACATGAACACGTACCACACGAGTATACAACTCTGTACGAAACGGTAAAATAAGAAAACGACATATGACGGTAACTAATATATTGTACAAGATATTGTAGTATGACTTAATGATGAACCGTTGGACTCCAGGTGGTTAAGACAATTATTGTTGACAGACAAAATAATTATAAATATATAATTCCAGCTTCCTTATAAATATGACATTGAATTATTGGTCAGCATGTCTCGTAGCCCCAGGTGTAAGGTTTCGTACCCCTGGTGGTACAGGTACCCCAGGTTAAGAACCACTGCTCTAGATAGTGTCACATCGGCAAGTATCATAGACCAACATAATCAGGCAAGTGTGTAGATTCAGGAACCGTGTTTAATATAATAGTACAAGGATAAATAGCTGACCACTAAGGAGTTGAAAGAACAAATGTTGATGCGCTACTTTATTTAGCCGTCATTTTCGTATAATTGACATTATTGTTGCAGATTTATGCTAATATGATCCAAAATTTTATCAGGAAGACGATGGTGGCACTAGTTTCTTTTTCAATATCAAATGGTGGCGTCGGAAAACTAGTTGGGAATAAGGTTTGATAAGCCAGATGGTCGCCGCGCTAGGCTGCGGGCGTCACTCGTCACAATACAGCGGGATGCGGGACTCGCTTTCTAGGTATATAACTCTGTGGTGAGCTTATATTCACATCATTATGTAAGAAGACGCAGAATGTATACTTAATAAAAACAGTGGTGAGAACAAATTTACATATAATGAAAGAGTTAAGGGGAGAGTCCGCCGTGACAATATGAAACAAACATTTTAATATACGAATTTGAGTTATATGGTCTATGGCAACACCCTATCCTTTGGCTTTCGAATGGTGGAATTTCTGTCAGTCGGACATTTTTTTAAATGCCCATAGCGAGGGGCATTTAACATTTTGAAACAATTTTCAACATTTTCTCAGAACAAATTGTTAGAATAACAATGAATTACACTGGGGAACAATTTGAAAAAAATAAATTGTTGAGTTAGATTTTTGAGCTTATTTAGACTAAAATTGGCATGCTGATTCCAAATCTGTAGTCAGTTTTTTTCTAGCACGTCAAGTTTTTTCTCCACAGCTTACCCTCCAGATAAGCAAAATTCCACTTGTGAGCTGTAGTAAAACTTTTTTTATTTCGGCAATTTGTTTGGCGCAGTCCCTATTGGGCATTCGGTCTGTCTTCGTGAAGAATATGGAGATGTAAAGAGAGTCATTGAGTTATTGCAATATGACAAACACAATTGGATCATCTGTGTTGACCTTAAAATGGTGTCCTTCCTTCTTGGTCAACAACGTGGATACCCCAAAGTATCCCTGCTTTCTCTGTATGTGGGATAGCAGAGCTCGAGAGAAGCATTGGGTTCAGACGAATTGGCCTCCGAGAATGATTTTAAACCTGGAGATCCTAACATTGTACATGAGCCACTTGTTGACAGGAAGAAAATAATATTCCCACCTCTGCACATAAAACTAGGTCTCATGATGAAAACAATTTGTAAAAGCATTGTAAACGATGGCGGACTGTTTGAAGTCCATCATCTGCATTTCCTGGGACTGTCAATGAAAACAATCAAGGGGGCCGGTGTGTTTGATGGTCCACAAATTGGACGCTCATCAAAGATGAACTGCAACGGCTACTGATGTCAGACCTGAAAAGAATGCTGGCTATCATCAAAAGACGCCGTCAAGAACTTCTATTGGAAATACACGGCAGTAATTACACAGAAAAATTGTCAGAAACTAATTGGAGAGATACAAAGCGCTTGGTTGCAACATGAGTAATTAAAGTACTTTTTTTGGCATAGCCATCTTGCCAACTTTCCGGAAAATCTTGGATGCGCTAAGCGAAGCGAGCAAGGTGAACGATTTGTAACCAACGATTTGAAGTTTATGGAAGAACGTTACCAGGGTAGATGGATGTGCATATGATGGGCTGATTATTGTTGGAGCAATCAAACGCGATAGTCTCAAGTTGAACAACTCCAGACAAGCTACAAACGTAAATTTTTACCTTAACCTGCACACAGTTATAGCCTTACCTTCTAAAAACATGATAATGTTAAATACACATTCTATTTCAGCATATTTCTTTAATTTTCATTGTATGTTAACATTTGACAACTTTTTATAAAATAAGCACTGTTACTGTTATGGTACCAGTATTTTTATATTTTTTATGAAAACGAAAATCATAAAGTTCAAAAAAACTGGACGTGATAGAGAAAAAACTGAGATCAGTTGGATTCAGCACAAAAATACTTAATAACAAGTGGTCAGACCTAAAATCAACAAAAAAATTTGTTTCCCCAGTGTATCATATGCTCATGCCACAAGGAAAATCGGTCCAAAAAAAATGGCTGAGAGATGCAATTCAAAATTCATCAAAAACCGCAAAAATAGGTTCTTAATTTTTTCAAATGGTTTCTTTCATTGATCGGCTTGAAGTCATGTGATAACAAGGGTACACATATACACAACGTATACATTATTCAGACCGTAGATGCCAATTTAAAATTCACGACGGGACTTCCCCTTAAATCGGACCCGTGAGTGTCACGGCCGATCGTTATCTACGGCGAATATATGAAGATTACGAAAATACTATGGACTACCTTTTTTGTTTACATCAACTACTAGATAGTGGGATGAACAGAGATATCAGCATGTTGTGTGATGATGATACTAAATAGGTAGGATTATTAGTCATATAGGCTTGCTTAAATGTGTACTCACGAATTGGGGGCAAAGTCTAGAGTGAATAGAAGTATTATGAAGGTGAGGCATAGACCTGTATCTGGACTGTTCAACGCAACAATGTTTTTGAATTGCGGGGCTGCATAGGGGCCGCGGGGGCGCCCTACAAAGAGATATAGTGGTCTATGGGACCTATCAAGAGAGACTGGTTATCAGTATATAGGTATATTGTTAATCTTACGTAAATGTTTTTTCTATAAATTATCAAATAAAAAAACAGTAAACACTAAAGAAATGCCATTACGAGGACTATGAATAAATATGCATGAACTTAATATTCACTTAACTCTTCGCATTTTAACCCTTTCCGAGTAACTTTATCATGAGGGGTAATCAAATAGAAGCGCAATTATTAAGCTTTCCATTGATGTATTGCGTTATCTGATAAATGAATTAGAACCATGCATAAAGTAGCGTAAATAAAAAAAAGTCAATCATCAATCGGGTAATTTTTCGCGATGATGCTGTTATTTATTTAAGTTATATATTTCGTTTTCTGATAATGAATTAGTACCATGTATCTCTCCCAAATTAGCGTTACCTAAATAAATAACCATCAATCGGGAAAAATACCCGATGATGATTTATTTTTATGTTTTTTTTGAAGGGGTTTAACGCGAATTTATGCATGGTTATAATTCATATCAGATAACGAAAGTATAGCAATGGAAAGCTAATAAAATTGCGCTTCTATTGATACCCTCATGATAAAAGTTGACTCGCAATGTTTTAAGTGGCGAAGAGTTGAACGTGACTGCCTATTTTTCATAGTCTCGTAATGCATTTCTTTAGCGTGTTTTTATTGGTTTTTTATTTGATAATATTATTAGAACAAAATTACGAAGATTACAGTATATCATATATACTGATAAACCAGTCTATATGATACGTTATAATATATATATATTATATATATGAATCCGAGCGGCCTTTCCCCCAGCACTTCGGGCCTTGTGCGGACCAGGCCGATATCCGTGCGCGTCCAGGGCCGGTATTACCAAAACCTTTCATAGCTATGGACAAATATTTATCATAAAACTCTTGGATATGATAATAATTATTATACGCCTTGATCATAAGTTTGGAATCTAGCACAATTGTTTTCTAGGAGTCTGCTAAATATAAGCGGTTATGTTTTATTCAAAATAGTATTTAGTTATATATTCTGCTATTGACGCCGTTATATGATTTAGATATTTTTCCTATGTCAATGAACAATATTAAGCGATAGTGACAGAGGGAAGTAAAATAGATAATCCATTCCGGAAATAATCCTTCCAGGATGTAATCCCGTTGAAGAGCATGTAAACAACATTCAAGTGTAACAAAAGTCAACAGTAAGAGTTCGAAGGTTTTTTTTAGTCAATTACCAAGATATATAGATGGATTGATGACACCTTATCGCCAAAGGAAGGCTAACTGGATGGAGGAAGGAATCCTTCCTTCGGTCAAACCGTACAGCAGGGAAATATGTATATATAAGAAAGGGACTTCAAGAAGCCCGAGTTTCAAACCGGGCTAAGATGGATATATGGGAGACCATCACGGGATCTAATCAATGAGCATACAGAAGGGGCGTCAGAGGAGGTCTAAGTCGTGGTTTACCATCTCGTCAAAATCCCGACCAAGCTGCAGCAAAAACACAAGGAGTACCGAAAATAAAAACTGGTAAGTATACTTGGTCTAAAAGGTAGCTACATAGCTCATTCTTTGGTACCTTATTTTGTTTACTCAGCATCCAGCTCTGTTTTTTAAATACATCAAAATGTAACTTAAGAGAATTGTATCGTAGAGAAAATAGCAGGATGCTGTGGGAAACAAAAAATGTACATTTAGCCCAAATCAAGGTCATTTCCCCAAAAGTCAAAGGCCCAACACGCTGAGACGGACGTGCATTACTGGAAATTTACCAGGACATCATGGTGTAGATCTAAAACACTAGTATATCACCATTTTTTCACTTTTTCTTTGTTTCGGTCAAGACTAGTCACTATGCAAGGATTAGCCTATATCCAATTGAAATGACAGCAATAGTGACAAGACTTTCTTCAACCCCCCCATGATTGTCTTGCATGGAGAAGTAGGACACTCCCAAAAATGATGAGCATTAAGAATCATTTCATTTAAGGAAATCTATAGTGATTAAATGCACATTTCAGATGCAAGCTGGTGATTTTATTGGCTTAGTTGATACACTGTACAGCACTAGCAAAGATTTTGTCATGTTAGATGGAGCATCATTACCCTTAACATGACATTAAATTATAAGTGTTTTTTTTCTCGCCTTATTTGATTATAGAATCATTTTTTGATTATTTTTTTAGGTGGTTGCTTCCTTGTCCTCCTCCACTCGAAAAACTAGATGAGTTTGTGCAAGACATAATGGGGGAGGAAAGAGTCTGTCGCAGGCATTGATTGCACGATGGGGATGGACGTGTCTAAAGGCACTGCTCATTTAGTAAGTAGCGAGTTCTGTCTACTAAATGTTGGGCTCCCATTTCTTACTTTGTAGTGCATTCGGTGGGGAAAACATGATTGGATGAAATCAAACTCTACTTAGCTTATAATTTTACACATTCAAAACAGTATAAGAGTAACAATAGAAACCTAACTCCCTACTTTGTTAACTTGGTCAAGATAACCAATTCCAATTAACTGAACTCGAGAAGAAATGCAAGTGGTCGCTGGCAGTTTTAACTCAAGTTGTCTACTTGTGTTTTTGGCTCCGCGACTAATATTTAATAACCCATTTCGCGATACTATTGATGCACCGCATTTGAATACAAAAAATATGGTTCTTCTGTGTCTACGAATTGTATGGATGACATGCATTACGAGGAACGGTCTGAATAGCAATTTAAAGCAAAATACTCGCCTCGTGGGTATCAAAGCTTAATATATGTTTTACATGTATACAGGGTGTAACACGAGTTTATGCAAATATTGATTCGATACAGGTGAAAGAACATGTATTCTAAGCACAAAATATTCTATAACCATATGCTTTTTGAAGCTTCCTTTAGACGTGAGATGAAGTTAGAAAAAAATTAGCGCGGCACGTAATTCACCATGGCAGGCGATGCCGCTCGGTGACATTTTGAATGATTTAATCATAATGTTTACTAGTAAGGGAGCCATACATATCTTATCAGAACACAATTGGTATTAATGGACATGTTATACTAAATAAGCAGTACATGAGAACAGCAGGCTGAATAAACACTACTGTAAAAGTCGACATGCATCGTGTTCTGTTAGGTATAGGAAGGAACACTGTGACTCAGCTGAGGCGTGAGGCCTCGCAGCCTAATCCCTCCTTCTCCCTCGCCCAACGCAATTGGCACTTAGCCTTGTACAGATTGGTAGTACAGCCATGTGTTCTGCTGTACTGCTATTTAGTAATAACATGTCCCCATAATACCATTGTGCGGTTATAAAGATAATGTAATGCTCATTCTAGTAAACATTATGATTAAATCCTTCAAAATGTCACCGAGCGCAACCGCCTGCCATGGTGCATACTGGCCGCGCTAAATTTTCTCAACTTCATCTCCACGTCTAAAGGAAAACTTCAAAAAGCATATGGTTATAGGAATATTTTGTCTTATGTTTAGAATTACATGTTCTTTCACCTGTCTCAATATGTTTGCATAAACTCGTGTTAAACCCCGTATTGTAGCATGTTTTATTGGGGCGATGTTCAGCACTGTTTTCTAAGACAGTACTGCTGCGTATTGGGCAAACGCTTGTCAAAATTACAATAAGCAATGCTTTGGAAAAAACGAAGAATATACAATGGCGAACTCTTTCTTTGCTGCGACATTGTAGGTTTTATAATTGAGAGCGGGATGCCGCGCATGTGGCGGGGAGATGAATCAAAACCATGCGACTTCACGCATCGGACAATTGCACTTCCCAGGCTTTCTATCTAATTGATACACAATAATAACAGGAAAATATGACTGCCTCGGCTATATTAAACTTCTAAACATCGCTATTGACTATATAATATCATAAGAGTAAACATTTCCATCGCCTCCTCAACTGTAACCTACTTGGTTATTTGGTTATATACATGTTTTACAGAATCAGGCTTCATATACACGTATAACATATATAAGAAAATGTTCTTAATATATACTTTGGTGTTTTAAGTGCAAGTGGAATAGCCAATATTTTGTTTTCCAGTAGACCAACTTATTATCAAAAAAGTGAGTTCAAACTGCAGCGAACACTAGGCATTTCAGTTCCAGTTCTCTTAATTGGACCAGATCTACTGTTCGCCCATCGATTATAGAGGAGGAATAGATGTTTCTTCATAAACATGGGCCCTTTTGAAGCATTTAAGTAGGTAGTGATTATATTGCAAGCTTATGCTTGTTAATGTCCATGAAAAAATAATAGTTGATCTTAATGTAATTGAGATTGCGAATGTATACCAATATCAACTATCATAATGTTATCCTAAACAATAATGCATCAATCATGGGGGCCCAAGCCGGGGGCGGGGGCGCGTCGCTTCGCCCATCCAACGACGCCACTCCCGGGGGTCAACCCACGCGCAAGTCCCCATGCAGGCTCCCTTCCAATACCAAGCAGCTGTTCGAAGGAAGCATCAACTTGCCCCAGCCACGAGCCTTGTGGGCGCCCCCTTGGCCTCTTCCACGCCGAATTATCTCCTACAGATACAACCGATGGGACGGATCGGTTTGCAGGGTAGCGTGCCACATGCCCTGCCGTTCAGGACAGCATGCAAACCGCGATTCATGGCCCTCACCACAGTGGCGTCACCTGGTGGGGGGCTAAGGGGGACTGAGCCCCCCCCAAGTCAAGGACTGAGCCCCCCCAAATTGCTGGTAGTAGCATGCTACCCAAAAACAATAAAAAGGAATATTTATCCAATTTTCCATGCAGAGCAAAAATTATTTTTCACACTTTTAAGAAAAATGGTTTGATGTTTCATTTAAAGTGTTGAAATATGTTGGCTAACAAACCTTGAAATTATTAAGTCACCACCCTTATTCTAATAGAGATATTTATAGGAACCTCCGTTACCCTTCCAAACCAAGCTGATCCCTGCATTGGGTTATTAAATTGACAAAATAGTTACCGTTCACTTCGTGACTTACTCAGTCAGATTCGTTTCTTTTCATGACTTCAATCATGGCTACGCAGCTTCGCTTGAATCGCTTCAGTGGTGTTACATGTATGCAAAGGAAGAGGGACTGTGAATTTAGGTAAAGAAGTATTTTTCTTGCGCAAAACTGCATGTGAATTTGCAGATCACGGAATTACTCATTGCTAGTCAAGATATGTCAGTGTGTATGAAAGCTAATACAGACCGTGACTGTCGCTGTTTTTTCCTCCCCTTCCCCCTCCCTTTTTTTTTCCTGGGTTTAAAAAAAAAAAAAAAAATTTTTTTAAAAATATGACATAAAAACAGGCAGTATAGCAATGGCATTGTAGCCTGTAGGCCTCGATCCTCGACCCACGGTTATTGTTCTCAATATTCTGTGGAACACTAAAGTCCACAAAAAACATCTAGAATGTATATTATATTTCGTACATATTCTTATTTCAGTTATCCAACAAGCTATTAAAATCAACCTAAAGTTTATATGGGCAGAGATGCTCGAAAAGAGTTTTACGGGCCCCGTAAGTACGCCCCTAAGGGACTTTTACCTCGGAGCCGCCTCTAAGGGAGATGCTCAAACCATTTTTTCACTTGTTACGGACCGCGAGGCTAAGGGTGGTCGGTACAACCCTTAACTCCCTAAGGGAGTGAAATTGAAGGGCTAGGACGTCAACAAACAAGAAATTACAAGTTGACACTATATTATGTTTATTGTGTATTCTAGAGCCATTTCATGCTTGCCTGTTTTGAAATGTGATGTGTTATGCTTCATTGACTCCATAATATATCAATTTAACATACAATACTATAGTACTTTTAAATAAATTCATATCAGCGCCAAACCTATATATTCAATTATTAATATCGTCGGACTTCTTGAATCAAAACGTATAGTTCATCATACAAGTTGGCCGCTATAATGATCCGGTGTTGTTGGTGGTTATCAAATGTCGACGTACTAGTACACACGCACGTACCACACAAGCAAGGATGTTATAAAGTTGATACATCCTTGCACACAAGTGTCACGTGTGTAACAGTGAGGTGTTAGCCCCCCCGGTGTCTGGTCTGACCTAAAGAAGCGAACGCGCAGTCTCGTCCACTATAAAACAGAGTACCGCCAGGGCCACGAATACGGCATACGACGGTCGCGGGCCGGCAGTGGTCTATAGATACTAATTTCGGGCACGCTAGGACCGAAAACCTAGATTCAGCGCATCAAGGTATACCCTGGGTACGGTCTTGTAGTAAATCAGTGGGATAATATTACGCTGAAAGGCTAATGTGGGCAGCCATGTATTATCGTAACATTCTGGCGATAGTGAGCTAAATCGGCCCTATGTCGGAAATCAGCCAATCTTAGCTCAACACCGGCAACATAGTTTTTAGGTTTAGGTTAAGTTTATATTTAGGTCGGTTAGGTTAGGTAAGGTTTATGATAGGTTGTGTTAAGTTTTGTAGAGGTATTAGGTTAAAAATAAGCGTTGCGGGACGACCTTTCCGAAAGAGGCGGTTTAGCATAACAGCGCATTTTGGGGGGGGGAAAAAAAAAAAAAAGGGTTCTCTTTAAATTATTTATCGGGCTCCCCGGACAGCGAGAGCATGATGATTGGTAGATTACAGCCGCGTCAATGAGGGCGCTGCTCTGTGACTTGTGTTAGCAAATTTTCCCACACATATCCCTAGAAATATCCCTATATTCCCCACCAGAGTCCACCGATAACAGTACGGGAGGACGGCCGGTACGAGCATCTCCCTCAGATCACCCTCGTAAGGTTATGTAGCCTATACACTCGAAGTTGTGCCCTTAAAGGTTAAGGCAGGTTAAGGCAGTGGGAGCCATGGGTAAGGCAGTGGGAGGAGGGTAACACGGACGGAAGCAGGTTAACAACAGTGGTATGCAGGTTAAGGCAGAGTGGGTGCAGGGGTTAAGCAGTGGGAGGCAGGTAAATCGGCTTTTAGTTACTTTATCATGATCATGTACTTTATTCTGTTTAACTACAGTATCATTGTAACTGTTTTTGTGCAATAAGGGAAATACCTTGAATATATTGTAAGTGATATTTATATATTTTTTCATTATCAAGAGAAAAACCTTAATGAGAAACAAACAAAAACATACATTGTGCAATTCCTTTGTGTTTGTTAGTGGAGGAGAGAAAATGGCAAATTTTATTATTTTGTATAAACAGAATAAATGTTTTCTTCAAATTATCATATTTAGTTTAAATATGGATGGTGCATGGTATAACTCTATTAATTATGTGTCATGTAATAAAGATTAATTCCACTTTCTTCTCTTTTTGGTCCTCAAATTACCCTGGAACTGATTAATTTTTCAAAAATTACCCCCCGACACCCCCAGTGGATAGCCCATCACCACCCCGGGGCTGAAAGCCCCCCCAAATTTTTTTCCTGGTGACTCCACTGCTCACCCCCAGCTTTGAGGAGCTCGCACTGATATACAGACACAGTCCGGCTTGCCACCCCTCAAACTTTGCTACAGCCTTCTCTGACTTCGTCAAGAGAGGGTGCGTTTGTCAAATGGGGAGGATCGACATCCAACGGTTATCCTAACCACGCTAAAGAAATCTTGTTCTCAGTTCAACAAAGGTTGACCTTGTGTAAACATATTTTAATCTTAACATAACCTTATCCTACATCAGTCTAACGAAAAAGAGAAAAAAGGGAGAAAAGGGGAAAAAAAAAAAAAAAAAAAAAGGGGGGGTGTTTTTAAAGTTAAGAAGGGGGGAAAAGGGCAAAGAAAAAAAAGAGGATGCAAGGTACTAAACACAACACACACACACACACACACACACACACACACAACACACACACACACACCACACAGTCACACAGACACAACCACACACCACACACAACTTTCCTCTCAAATATATTCAAAAAAAAAAAAAAAAAAAAAAGATTTGGGAAAAATCACAAAATTCAATAAAAAAAATAACAGATAAAAAAAAAGAGAGACACAAAAGGGTTTTACAAAAATTACAAGATGAGACAAAGGGGCCCCAGTTTTGCCAACCCAGGGGGGAAAAAAAAACTGTTTTGGGGCTTTTCTGAATGTGTTTTGGGCTGTGAGATAACCTGGGGAAAAAGAGGAACAAATAACCCTTTTTGAGACCCACAACGTAATTCCTTTGAAATTTTGGTACTTTTAGACGATTTTTTGTGATAAAGAAATTTTTTTTTTATAGTATGACTGTTTAGTATGATTTTCCACTATTTTAATATGGTATATTCATTAATTTCGAAAATTTTTGGCTAGCAAAGAGATTTTTAATTAGCAAAGGAAAGTTGTGCGTAAAGGGGGGAAAAAAATTAGACTTTTTTGATTTGGTTCAAAAAAAAATTTATATTATGATAAAGTTATCTGGAAATTTTTTTGAAGGTTTTACTTTTTAAATGAGAGAGGAGAGGAGAGGAGAGAGAGAGAGAGAGGAGAGAGAGGAGAGAGAGGAGAGAGAGGGGAGGAGAAGAAGAGAGAGAGAGAGGAGAGAGAGAGAGAGATGGGAGAAGGGGAGGAAGAGAGAGAGAAGAGAAAAAAAAAGAAAAAAACAAAAGCAAATCTGAAAAAAAAAAAAAATGGGACATAGTAAAAAAATAAAAAAATACGAATTTTTTATTTAGGAAGAAAGTTGGGGAAAAAAAAATTTGAAAGGTCTGTTACACATGGACGCTTTAAATTTGTTTGATCCGTCTCGTGGAGTGGCCGCATGACTGGAAGAATGCGAGCCGGCAGAAAGGGCGGCTGGGAGTAGTATTCACTCAAAGTAAAAAAAGACAACGGGAGTTTAAACTTAAAGTAATCGCCGACCATTTTTTTTTTGCATAATTTGTTTTAATGTTCAAAGGTGCCTCGGGTGACGTCATGAGCCATGGGCGTCGTTTTTTAGTCGTCAGCAAGTTTTGGAAGTCGGAGAATTACGATTTTCATACGGATTTTTTTAAAAAAGGGGGGAGGATCAAAAGTGACAACTATTGGTTATTTTTACTCTAAGGCTATATTTTTATTTCATTAAAAACAGGAATGATGAAATGGTCTGGACGATTTTTTAAAGGGGGGTGTAATAGCACCTCCCTTTCCAAACCCTTCCTAAAAAAAAAATAATTACGGTACTTTTCCCGGGCCAAAATTATAAAGAGGAGAGAGAAGAGAGAGGAGGGGAGAGGAGAGGAGAGGGGGAGGAGAGAGGGGGGGGAGAGAGGAGGTGGAGAGGAGAGAGGGGAAGAGAAAAGGAGAGGAGAGAGAGAGTTGGAATATTTTTTGAAGTAAGGTGTCAAAGAAAAAAATTGGGTGATTTGTCAACGAAGAGGAAAAAAAAGATATTCAGAAGATTGGGAGATAGAAAAAATGATGTGGTTTTAGTTAAGAGGATGAAAGTTTTTGTTTTTCAGTTTTGTAGTAAAAATTCAAAAAAAAAATTGGGACAGTTGCTTATGTGTTATTTTTTTTTTGTTAAAGGAAGAACCCAAAAAAAAAAA
>JACEEZ010016311.1:0-5000 GCA_016584305.1 Chionoecetes opilio
TTACTTTTAAATGTGAGACAGTTTACGTAGTTCAGAAAAGATTCAAAAGAATGAAAAAAAATTTAACTTGCATATAAAGGCAAAATGTTGAAAAACAGCTGTAACTCACGTCTAGAAACCATTCACTTTCAATATCCAAGAAAAACCAACTTATAAATAGTACCGAAACCGTCAATAATATAAAAAATATATAGATTAAATCAAATAAATCAGAAAATAGCAACTGTAAAGAAATCAAAGAAAACCCTCGTCGATCTGGAAACAACGGGAAAAAGAAAAGGGAAAAAAAATATCAGCGCAATCTACCGCATAATAACGACAGTGAGTGAGACAGATTAAAGATTTAAGACAAATCTAACGATGAACTCAACAAAATCACAATAAAACGTCAACTCTTAAGAAAATATTAATAATTTTCCTTTCTTAAGGGCAGATGAACTCACTATTGAGTCAATGGCCATCCAGCCCCAGCTATGGGTGAAATAGTGGGCAGCCTGGGGTTAATCCCTACAGGGGGTTCTGCGCCCCTGGCCAGGGTGAGCAGAAAGGGCCCAACCCCTACATAGATTGGTTGGGGGGGGTTTGCAACCCCTCCCTGAAAAAACCAAAATCTAGCCACAAACATTCAAGAGTTAAGGCCGGGGGGGGCGGTAATCGGGGCCCCCCGACCCGATTTTCCCGGGGGGCCCGATCATGCAGACACCCCCAAAGCCGACGCGGGGGGGGGGTCTCCCTAGAGATGCGGGGCAGACCCCTCGGAACTCCACTCTAATCAATGGTAGAGCCCCCTACCCAACTTTTTCTTAGGGGGGTGGGGGGGCGGTGCGAAGCGGCCCCTGCCCTCGAATCACTCCGGGGATAAACCCTGCGGGGGGTTCTTCGTGTGGGGCTCGGGGAACGTTCTGACCTCTCAACATCATCGACTGACTACCTCTCCTATCGGGCGAGCTCAGTAGCTGAGGATGGTTTAAGTAGGACTCTCTGAGCGAGGGGGCCGGCGTGGCGAGATAGCTGGGGTTCCCCACTACGGGTCCGGCATGAAAATGTCACCGTGTAGGGGGTGTAGCTATAGCATCTCCAGAAAACTGCAGCCGCAGTTGTTGAGGTTCTCCGGTTGATGACGATAATGCGGGTGAGGATGAAACACCTCTGGGTTTTCATGTTTTTGTTGGCAGTGTAGCTCCTACCGAGATCGTAAAACTGAAGAGAAGGAGATGTTCTCCCAAAACTCGACTCTGTTTAGACCATTTTCCTCCTCGGGACCACTCATTTTTTCGGCGCTTCAATGCTACTGCTGGACTGTGAGAGATGGCTACGAGTTATGTGTTGGTCCCCATGCCCCGGGTACCAGAAACCCCAAACATTTTCTCTGCTTCTGAACTTTGCAAGATCCAAAGGTTGAAATTGCGGTTTTTTTGGCATCAGGGCCAGAGCTGCCCCCCTGGACATGGTTAGAAATCCGGGGGGGTACTAAGGAATCGCCACATCCTCGTTATATCTTTGGGGGGATCCTCCAAAAGGGGCGGGTTTTTACCGGAGTGTTGGTTTTTGGAACAATCCAGACTTTTGTTGCTACACTTAGCTTCATGTCAATCCAAAAATCTCAAGAGGGAACCTACTGTGTTTCATTTTGAGAAACTGAAGGACTTACATTGCTCATGAGTAGGCGGGGGCAGTCTCAAATGGGTTTGTGTGCTCGGTGCTATCGGGACCCTGTAGAATGGGGGATCCTTCAAACTGAAACTCTACGGGCTCCCAAGGGAGTGTTTTGGGGAGCGCCCGAGTCAAGGCGGGTTTTGTCTCGACGAGACGCTGGAAAAAATCGAGGAGAGTCGCGCTCCCGGGGCGGGGCGGGAACCGGGACCAGCACAGGGCTCTGTCACGCCGGACTAAAACCCCTCCTGAGAGAGCAAGGAGAGGTATGTAGGAGTCTCGCTGAGGATGTCGATTTTTTTTCATTTGAACGCTAATGCCTCCGACCCGCCTACCGAGCCCTGAAGAACTCCGTTCCAAAGTCCCCTTTCCCGGGCCGAGTGCTATTCGAACGCAATGGGCGCCTCGGTCGCATGGAGGGGGCAATGGCTCGTTGGGCTGAGTACTTTGGGCAGTTGTTCAGGTGGACCTCCAAATGAGGCGCTTTACACCACTGGTTACAGGCAGTGGATGCCGATCCTCCCTTGACGAAACCGCACCCTCTCTTACAAGCAAGAGGCTGTAGCAAAATTTAGGGTGGAAAGGCAGCTGGTGTTTGTAAATCAGTGCGGAGCTCCTCAAACTGGGGGTGAGGCCATGTCCGCGGTTGCTGCTGTCCTGACGGCCCGGTGGCATCAGGTACCATTCCTCCTGATGGAAAAGGGGGCTGGGCGTCCCTACTGGAAAGGGGAAAGGGGGGCCGTCAGGGCGCAACAATTACCACGGTATTACAAAATGCTCACGTACCCGGCAAGGGCTTGCCCATCTATTGCTGACACGGATTCGCAGTCATTGGTGAAGCATCAAGACCTCGCAGTCTGGGTTCACGCCTGGAATCAACACGACCGTATCCTAGCGCTTCGTGTCCCGGTGGAACCCGAAGTGGGTTTCGACAGGGGATGCTTGCAGCCTATGTTATCTCAAAAGCATTTTACTCGTGCATCGTGAGTCACTTTGGGATCTTCTGCGACTTCGAGGGATTCCCCGCAAAGGCTATTTGGTTTTATAAATGGTCTGTATTCTGGGGCTGAGAGTGCTTGAAGTGGGGGGCAGGGGTATCCACTTCTTCCCTGTGAATACAGGAGTGAGGCAAGGGTTTCGTTAAATTTTTTCCCCTTTATGGCTGGGGATTGGGAAAAGGTTGTAGTAAAGGGGGGTTGTGGCATCCCTCGGAACTAAGTCACTGATTTTTTTTGCCGTATGCGTTCTTTTCTTTGGGGTTTGGGTCCCGGTGAATGGCCCAGGCGCCACAACAAACCTTTGGGTAAAGGTTCCCGGCTAAGACCAAGGGGGTTTGGAATTTTTTGTTAACATAAAAGGTTGTTCATGGTTGCGAGGTTAGATCGAAGTTTTACATCTGGGGGCCGTCCATAATACGGCGGGTTTTCCCCGTAAGAACCCTTGGGGGGATTGGCTAGGCCGGTTATGGCTCCCCACGGAAGTAGGCATTGTGGTCCTGGCCAAAAACAAAAATCCGGTTTTAGCGCTTGTGACCTGTCTTACCTTTGGGGGAGAAAATGGACTAAATAGTACTTGAGAGCGAAAAATGCCTTTGGGAAAAGGCTTCGCGAATCATGGGGGTATCCGGGGTGTTAAACAAATTTTGGGGATTTCACCGTGGCGAAGGGCCATTCCGATGTCCGTCGCGAACTTTGGCTATATGGGGAGTTGGCACGGGACCCCCAAACCCCCTTCCCCCGGTTGTTCTTGAGAAACCGGCTGGAGGGGGAAGGGGCCCACAGGCTTGGCTGGGGCAATTGAGTTTCTTGTCCCGAGGCCTTGGTATAAGGGAGCCGCATGGGGGCCGCGCTTCCCCCGGGGGGCTTTTTAGGGTGGGGGGGGGAGGCCCCCCCTATGCCCCCAATGATTGATTGATTTTTTTAACCGCTTTGGAAATGCAAAAATTGACCGGGAATTTTTAACTTAATAAGAATAAGAATCGAAATAAAAATAAAAATAATCCAGGTAACAGGTAAAAATAATAACCTTAATTGCAATAAATAACTACAAACAGCGATGATCCCTTGGTTAGTGTAATAGTAACCGAATCATAATGGAAAACAAAAAACTAATATTACTATGTCATTATTGTAATTATTGTGTTATTACTATGTTAGCATGTGCAGATATAAAAAAATATGCATACAGTATATCACACTCACTCACTCAAATATTCACACACATGTCTCGTGAGTTTTCGAGGTCAGTAGGTCACACTACATAAAATTTTAACGTAGCTCTTCGAATTTTTTTTTTTTTTTCTCTCTCTCTCTCTCTCTCCTCTCTCTCTCTCCTCTCTCTTCTCTCTCTCCTTCTCTCTCTCTCTCTCTCTCTTCTCTCTCTCTCTCTCTCTCTCTCTCTCTCTCTCTCTCTCTCTCTCTCTCTCTCTCTCTCTCTCTCTCTCTCTCTCTCTGGTATATACACACATACAAAACACGCACACGCTCCATCCCAAAAGCTATATATTTCACACGCTTTACTCACCGCATATATCGTAATCAGATTCAGCAAATAGAAGGTGGCTGGTAGACGGTGGCACAAACAAGCTCGTACAACACTTTTTATGGATCTAACTAAGCGATCGCGTGTAAGACATGGAAAGAGAAGCACAGAGGAGAAACCGATGGCGAGGCAGTGGAAGAGAGTTTACCTGAATTTTTAGGGGTAAAAAGAGAAGGCATTTCAGGATAGAGGGACAGTATACCGCGAGAGTAATTGAAAGAAATGAAGAAAGGGAGAGCGAAAATTCGGTACAACTTATTTGTGGCGGATCGTTCGTAAAAATGGGAATTAGTTTAAGAAATGGAGGTGTACTTGAATCGGAGGATAGATGAAATAAGTTGCTTTGTGCTCTCCTAATGGATAAATCATGTCTTAAGGAATGCCATGAATGTCATTATTATAGATGGACGAAAGACAGGAATGGAGAAGGAAATGGTGGTGCTCAGTCCCCGCTCGTATTTCTGGCTTATGGATTCAAATCCCACACATGCCGAGAAGTCTCAATGCCCCTTCCTGCAGCTCATAAGGATTCTTCATGTCACGAAGGAAAGGGAATGGAAGTTTATGAGACGGGAAGGTGAGGAGAAAAACTGGACTCGTGAGATGAAAGGTAAGGAAGGGAAGGTGAAGAGCGGAGAAAAGAGATGAGATGAAAATTTTATATGAGATGAGGGAAGGCAAAAGTGAAGAAGACTAATGATGACAAGAGACAGGAGGAAACGAAAAATCTAAAGCGAGAGAAGAAGGAAAACTAGGAAGGCGAAAAAAATGAAAGATGAGAAAATGCGAGGTGCGGAGGATAAAAG
>JACEEZ010016311.1:10000-20000 GCA_016584305.1 Chionoecetes opilio
GGCACTGCCTCTGCCCGCACCACGCACACGCAGGGCACTGCCCGAAAAAGACTTGAGAATGTCTGCTGACCAAGAGATTGAAGAAAAATCTGGTATGGAGACTGACAAACTAACTCAACAAAAAAGAACAGAAAAAAGGCCTTGCTGTATGGCTTCCCTTCGCGAATTCGTTTGGCTTTTTAATTGTAAGAAGCGAAGGCGTTCCGAAAAGAAGGCCGTCACCAACTACCCCGTGGAGGTGCGCCCCACCGAGGAGGCGGCGGGACAGGAGGAACTAGAGAAGGAGGGAGACAGCGTATTGGAAGAAAAGAGCCTCACCCCCACCGAGGAGGCGGCGGAAGAGCGGAAGAGGGCGAACCAGAGGAGGAAAACAGCGCATTGGAAGATAAAAGCCTCACCCCCATCGAACAGGCTACGGGAAAAGATAAAACAGAGAAGAAGGGAGACGGTGCATGCGCATTAGAAGAGGAGAACCTCATCGAGGAAGCTGTGGTAGATGACAAAACAGAAAACAATTGTTGCGAAGAAAATTCCGGGCCGGAGAAAGAGGCAGCCGCGCAACCCCGGGTATTTGAGCAGATAGTTCAGTGCTACGTTCCTGCCGAGTACTGTCCGTTGCTGAAGGGCGAGGCCGCCTGCGTCCTGCACGCCCTACAGGAACAGTACCATGTGCACATCCAGGTCGATGGTTGTACCGGCAGCGTAACGCTTCGAGGCAACAAAGGCAGTAACGTAGATGGCTGCTACGCTGATTTGAGTAAAATGATCGCCGCCTGGCAATTGTGGGATGCCCTGCGTGCCCCGGCGACCGCCCCCTCCACACCCGCTGATCCAGGCGACGCCGAGCCTGCGGGTATCGCGGACATACCGTCGCGTCAGGCTGAGAGAAAGGAGAACAATGGAAAGAAAGAGGAGAAGCCCCATCGATGAGGCTGAGGGAAAGAAAGCCATAGAAAAGGAGGAAAACATGCAGAAAACTAATCATTCTGATAACAAAAAAAGCCCGGGGCCACGGCATGAGTCTAGGACACTGCCCCTGCCCACACCAGGCACAACGATGGAAGTTGTGGACTCAGATTATAAGCAGGCTGCCCTCGAGTGTATCAACGAGGCTCAAGACCGAGGACAGCAGGCCGAGCCTGCCCTGGTAGACCCACCAGCCTCACAGGCCAAGAAAAACAAAAGTGGAGGACCAAAGTCCTCAAGCGTCAAACACGACTGCCGAGGCAAAGGAGGCCGAGGAGGCCATACGCCCGGTGCGGCGAAACCTCCTGGCGCCTCGGCGGTTCATGGATCGCCTGGCAGGGCCCGACGAGGGATTCCTCAGCGACATGGAAGACCGTTACTCCGTCCAGGTCTTCCAGGATGCACCACGCCGCAAGGTGCATATCAAGGGCGGCAAGACCAGCGTGGAGGAGTGCTGCGTCGCCATCAAGTACTTGTTTGCGGAATGGCGGGCACGCGAAGCCGCCGCTGAGTGATCGCCTCCACTGTATATTACTACCTTCCCCGCACATACATGTCAGACACCCGCTGACAGAGGGCGGTGAGTCGCCAAACAAGACTGACAGGGCGGTGAGTCGCCAAACAAGACTGACAGAGGGCGGTGAGTCACCAAACAAGACTGACAGAGGGCGGTATTGCCATTGTAAATACGAGTAACACATGTCGATGGCGGGAACACCTCCGTAATGTCATATTCTTGAGCTGTGAGTATTCAGTCGTTGTACAGTCAACCCCTGCAAGTATTCATTCTGTAGTGCGAGGCCATCACAAAGCGAGAGCCGCCGAGGTGATGGGCAAGGAATAACAGCCAGGGCACCACGCCCCTCATTCCAAGGCTGGAGGGGTAGGGTAGTACAGTATACCTACATACTCACTCACCACCCTTTGGGAACTACCTCATTTACTACAAATGCTAATGAAAAATAAAAATTACTAACGTGAAAATCATCTCTTTGTTTTACAATCATCATTATCATTATTATTATCATTATCGTAGTAATTATTAAAAGGGCCATTATTATCTTTATCACTCTTATCATTGTTATCATCATCTCAACAATCTCACCAGGAGCCACGTCCAGTAAGATCGTCCTCGTCATTCATACCCTATATTGCATGAAGTCATCTTGCTTGTACACATTACTTTTGTACATTTACTTTTACTAGAGATTATTCGACGAAAATCATCCTTAAGTATATGTTTTAGCCTCTCTTTGTATTCTTGTCTTCTTCCCTTTTAAAATTTAACGCCCTGTCCGTCCGCTAACTTTCGTAAGTAGTTACAAGTATCTCAGGCATTTTATTGTACCAGGCTTAACATTCTTCTTTCTTCGAGATAATAATTTCGATGTCAGAGTAGTCAATGGATCATGGATGGAATAAATTACCAGATAATGTTGTCGAAACCACCACAATAACAGTATTTAAAAACAGACTAGACGCGTACTTCTATGTAATTGATGTTGATATTGCCCAGCGAGTAATTTTATTAACATCCCCCGGATTAATTAGTGTTTCCGGTAGTTTTAGTTAGCATATTACATTCCTCTCATTCTTCACTATGAAATTTCCATCTTTCTATCCTCTTTTGAGGCATGGTATCCTTTTCCATCGGTTCTCTTACATGTATTTTTTTTGTTTTACAACATCGAAAACATTATTTCAGAATATATTCTCAATCGATTTCGTGTTTTCCCTGTGTTTTCTTGGAAATTCTTCCTCATCAATTTAATTTCCTTCTTCCACATCTTCAGTGGGTGAAACATTGTTTCAATAGAAAAGTACATTAAGCACAAAAAACAAGACGTCACATTCCACGCAGGCTATGGAACACCACAGTGTAACATATCAAGGGCTCATAGTAGTACCTCTTGGGAGTATTTTTAGCGAAATTGTGGCCGTTTTCAACTTTTTTATAGAAAACTATAAACTGTTCCACCTTTAAATTGAAGATTGCGGCTTTATTGTTGTTCCTACAAAAACATTTATAGAATAAAAACAAGTCGTATTTTTATCCGTGAAGACTTTAGGTCTCGTAAATAAAATGGATACATTTCAGTTTTCGAGTTGTTCGAGAAAAAACTGGTTTTTGGCCGCCATTTTCCAAGATGGCGGCCGAAATATATCAGACACAGCTTGTGTCTCGGTGGTTTTTTGTACCCCATATATTTTTCAACATGTGTACCAAATTTCATTGGTAGCCAGAAGTGAAATATTCGCTCACTATTTGGTACTAGCATTACGCACTATTTAGTCAACCCCCTCAACAGGCAGGGTTAAAGTCTCTTTCCTCGCCCACTGGCTATGCGAGGCAGACAAATGATGGCAACTCTGCTTCCAAGGAAAGTGTTGCAGCAAGGCAGGCCTGAAATTTATTTATTATAAATAAATTTATTATAAATACAATGTATCCTATATGTATACCAGCCACTGGCGAGTACTTAAAAATTTACCAGCCAAGAAGATACTTCAATTGGATACACGTGCACTAGATACGTGGTGTGAGATAGATAGATATTATAGTTTTAAGGCGCCGCAACTGCGGGGTTATTGAACGTGGTGTGAGGATGAGGCCGTGCAAATAAAAGGGGTGGCGCGCTTTAGAGCCACGTGGGAGGTACGAGGGTGCCTCGTGAAGGGCTGTCTTATTCGCCAATGACAAGTAGAAACATTATTTTTACGCTCGCTACTGGCGAGTGAGAAATAATTTTTACCCGCCATGTAATTCATTTACTCACCATGGCAAGTAAAATACTCGCAACTTTCAGGCCTGCAACGAGGGCAACAACACTTCTAATACGAGCGTGACGATCCATTGTTGCTGAATGCACATTCTATTTGGTGTTAAAGTTGGGGACAACAAGCGGTCTTTGAGCCGGACTGAATCGCGTGTGACCACATTTCAGAAGACTGCCTCTTCTCCCGAAACTTTCGGCGGGAATATACAGAAATTTTGTTAGCGTGAAGTTGTGAACCAGCCTTAAGGATATGAAGAAAGATGAGGAGAGAGGAAAGATGGCGGAGGATAAGATTAAGGTGAAAAGAAAGATGAAGAAATATAAAGATGGTGGGGAATGAAGGTAAGAACAAAAGTAACGAAAGGAGAAGTTGGAGGAGAGAGGAGAAGAAATGGAAGGAGAATAACAAGGAAATTAGAGATTCGGGAGAGTACAGGTAGGAAAGAGAGGAAAAATAGGGAGTGAAGATTAGGAAAAATATGAAGAGACAAGAGAATAAGAAGAAAGAGGAGGAAAGGACAAATAGGGAAGTATTGAGTAAAACAAATAGAAGAGGAGAGGAAAAATGGGAGAGCATAAAGCTAAGAAGAAAGAAGAGGAGAGGAGAAATAGGAAAGAATTAGGTATGAAGAATCAAATTAACGAAGGGAAGAGGCATGCAGAAATGACCCATCCAGGCGGTAGGAAACAAGAATCCTTAGAACAACATCGATCAGCAAGTCAAGACCCGAAACGGCACTGCCAGGCTCCGTCCAAACATCCCACTCGCGTTATTCTCAAAAAATCCTCAGTGGCAATAAAAGCTGCGACGGCGCCTCACGAGTCACACGCCCTAACAGAGTGGCTCGTAAGTCTGTGGTTGTCAGCGCACGTCACAAGTGTCAAAGGCGTAACCTGAGCAACACCTGAGGACGGACAATAAAAAGAAAAACAGTTAACGCGTTAGTTGGCCTTGTCGAAGACGTCGCTTGTTTTATGTGTTCACGTCCACTGAGAGGCGGAACGAGGGAGCAGACGGGGTCCAAGGCTGCCAGTGTGGGGTTTGAAGCCTTACAGCCGCGTCTATAACTGGTGCAGAATGTCCCGTCACTGCACAGGTGAAACTCATATCCTGACACGATGGTCGGTAATATTCGTACCCGATGACGAAATGATGTTTTCTTTTACCACCCGGCGAGGTTGTGCGAGTATGTGCGTGACGCTGGTGCGGGGGACTTGAACAAACTTAGTCTGTACGCAAAGAAAACTTAGTCACTTCATGCAATAGTACTTCGCAATGAAAGACGGACATGATCCAACGACAAGACGAGCATTGTGGAAGCTGAGTTGTCGCCTCCATGGTCACGGGTGTTCACGCAGTGTTGTTGTAAGGCGAAGGATGGGGAAGAAAAATCTAAGTTAGAGGATTTCATCGCACTAGAGGAAATAGTAAATTTACCATTCATAAAGCTGAATCACGACATAAAACAATCCGCGGGGATAGTTACTTCTTCGCCCTCTGCTCCACCCCGGCAAGGGTGCAGTGCTTGTTTGTTTTAGTACATACAACTCGACGGAAGACCACACGCAGCGTATCCCACTATCCCAACCATGCAAGCACAGACGTTAAATATACATCGTAACGACCATGATTTCAGTGCACATGGCGAGATACAGAGTTGCCAGGAGGCAAAAAGAAAAAAAACGGAAAAGGTCACTGCCAGTTGAAAGAAATACATGTCACGTGGAACTCGAGATGGTTACGTACGAGATGGAGGGGCACGATACCGAAGCGGGGAGGCGAGGAACTCCGCTGATAGCTGTGTGATGGACGCGTGGGGGGAAAACTACCGTGGAGACTGAGAGCAGCCGTTGTGTGGGGAGCAGAAGGGGACGAGCAGGGAACGCCAGAAGAGCTGCAGTCAGGACTGATGTACGAGTATGTTAAGTGCGAGTGAGTCACAGGGATCTGTTCACTCACTTGCATTCCGCGGGTGCCACTGCTGCTGTCACTGATCGCGGCTTCCGAAACCCATGACCCAATCTGCCGAGAGTCTTTGAGGAGAGTTGCTTCATATGTCAGAGACTGGCAGTCACCACGAAACCGAGCAAGGAGTTGGTGGGTTCCTGTAGCCTCTTGCCCTTCGTTAACATTCCTCTGAATTCAGGTATAGCCTACTGTTCGTCTTATCTAAATTATCTAATGTACAGCATTGCTGTCTGCTCGCCAGATACACTTACACAAAGCTATAAAAAAAAGAAATGTATATCTCTCTGAGGAACATCTGCCACACGTCGGGGAAAGGACAACCCAGCACGCCGTTCAAAACTCGCAGATACGCATCAAACAATTATTCAGCGTGAAGAAGGGAAAACCTAACCATATGTCTTTCCCCTGAGGTAGTGTGTGGGTGTTGCCACGCCTCGATCAGCTTTGTGGGGCGTGACGTAAGGCTCAGCTGACATGTCCTGTCTGTAGCAGCATCAGCGGGAGGGCAGCGGAGACAAAACACCGTGACGCCGCGTGCAGCCGGATGACGAAACTTCGTGAGCAAGAAAGCCACCACGCAAGGCCGATATTTAGCACTAGGCCGCCTAAAAAACGCTTCCTTTGTGATCTACTCTCCCTTTTCTTGTGAACATAAACTAGTGCAGGAATATATATGATGAGATAATGCAAGACGGTGTGCCAAACCCGGCTTCTAAACGGCGTGGAGCGAGAGAAACAAAGGGAGGAGGAAGATGAGGAGGATCAGTGTTGTATGCTTCGAGCGTGAGGCTAAACCAGAATAGCATTAGAAGCGAGTCCCCGAAGAGTGACAGACATGAAAAGAGATGATAAATGTGAGTTTTCGTCAGTTTTCGTCTTCCCACTCTAGAAGAAAATGATTGAAAATACATTCGAGAGAGAGAGAGAGAGAGAGAGAGAGAGAGAGAGAGAGAGAGAGAGAGAGAGAGAGAGAGAGAGAGAGAGAGAGAGAGAGAGAGAGAGAGAGAGAGAGAGAGAGAGAGAGAGAGAGAGAGAGAGAGAGAGAGAGAGAGAGAAGAGAGAGAGAGAGAGGAGAGAGAGAGGAGAGAGAGAGAGAGAGAGAGAGAGAGAGAGAGAGGAGAGAGAGAGAGAGAGAGAGAGAGGTTACTGGGTGCACCTCACACTTACCACCCACACGCCATCACCCTAACCCAAAACATGGAGTCGAGGTTAAACATGCCCGTCCCTCGCCTTCCTCTCCCTCCCCAAGCACTAACATATCATGGGTGTTCCTGTCCCTCTCCATCACCCAGCTAGATGTGTTTCCTTTCCTCCCATGAGTCCCAACCTATGTTATAAGGCGCCCCAGTCTCCAACTGCCCAGACAAACACACACACACTATATCGTCCTGCTTTATTTCCCTGTGACTAACTTCTTGCCAACCGTTCCACTTTCTTCACCTGCAACGTCTCTCTCTCTCTCTCTTCTCTCTCTCTCTCTCTCTCTCTCTCTCCTCTCTCTCTCTCTCTCTCTCTCTCTCTCTCTCTCTCTCTCTCCACAGACACGTAACCGTAAACAATTTAGCCAGATCAGTAACTATTGATCAACAGAGTAATCTAATCACAAAACATGATAGCATACTCGTATACAACAAATGCTTTGTAGAAAGTAACCCACATGTTACAAATATCATCACTCGAATTTCGAGACATGAAACAAAATAATTAAGATGTCTAGATTATGAAGAGAATTATGACATAGCAGCAATTACGAAAACTTGGTATGACAAACGAGCTAATGAGCGAATACAACATAGGAGGATGCAAACTTTTTACAAGAAAAAATAAAATTCGTAAGGGTGATGGAGTTGCACATTATGTAAAAAAATAGTCTCAGCCCAAATGAGAGGATATACCGAACAATTCTACAGGAATTTTGTGATTCACGGGGGGATGCCACACAGAGCCTAACTTTTGATCTTTCTATAATTTCTGAAAGGGGGAAAGCAAACCTTTTGTTCAATGCCTTAATAACCCGTTTTGCTGCACAAGACTATCAACTCATTCTCATCCCTATTCTGTCCATCTTCTTAATGCATCAGTATCTTCACTCCTTCATCCCTTACACGGGCAAAATCTGGAACTCTCTTCCTGTATATATTTTTCATCTTCCTACGACTTAAGTTTTTATTAAAAAAGGAGTCTCAATACACATCCCGAACTAAATTGGCCCACTCCTCTTTATACAATCTCTTACTGTCTTCTTTATAGGAACTGGCATCGGGCTTTATTTTCTTCCTTTTTTTTTGTCCTTGACCAGTCCTTTCAGATGTAAAAATAAAAATAAATAAAAACCGAAACGGAAACGTGGCCACACATTTCGAGTTAATGCTCAGAATATACAGCTTTATGTTTATTATACTTTTACTATACTGTATTTATGTTTGAATCACGAACAGACGACCGCTGCACGGGACAATTGAGAGATGCAGATACAGAAGTGTGCAATGTTTTATGACAGAAACTCCCAGATAAATACTATATTTTAAACCTCGGGAAAACGAGAGATGAATGCAGTAGGGCATGTGAGATGGAATGATAGTGTCACAAGAGAAGGAAGAAAATTAGAAACGTAAGGTAGGGTAAGCAGGATGGAACGGAAAAAATGGTAAGGGGAAAAGGTAAGTATGGTGGGAAAAAAAAGGGAAGGGGAGAAGGTAGGTATGGTTAGAGAGAAAAAAAGTGAGTTATTACGAGGGTGAGAAGAAAGGAAGAGATGATGGAAAGGACTGAGTGCACAGGAGTGACTGAGAAAATAATACAATTATCCATAAAAGTAAACGTAATATGAACGCAAATATCTACATAAAGCCACGCTATGAGAGAGAGAGAGAGAGAGAGAGAGAGAGAGAGAGAGAGAGAGAGAGAGAGAGAGAGAGAGAGAGAGAGAGAGAGAGAGAGAGAGAGAGAGAGAGAGAGAGAGAGAGAGAGAGAGAGAGAGAGAGAGAGAGAGAGAGAGAGAGAGGAGAGAGAGAGGAGAGAGAGAGAGAGAGAGAGAGAGGAGAGAGAGAGAGAGAGAGAGAGAGAGAGAGAGAGAGAGAGAGAGAGAGAGAGAGAGAGAGAGAGAGGAGAGAGAGAGAGAGAGTGAGTGAGTGAGTGAGTGAGTGAGTGAGTGAGTGAGTGAGTGAGTGAGTGAGTGAGTGAGTGAGTGAGTGAGTAAGAAAAAAACTATATATATCACATTCATCCATTCATGAACATCCATTCATGAGCAGACTGCAGGTGAGTAGATGGAGGAGGCTTAACAATCACCTTGACTAAATGACGAGGATAGACCATTATTACACCTGTACTGTGACATATCTTTTGTTGGTGGGAAAATAAAAGTAAAAAAACCACCTGCGACTACTTGACAACAGCAGGTGGGTGAGGTGAGGCCCTGTGACACCTGTATTACCTAATGTGTCTCCTACAGGTGGGTGACAATGGCCGAGAACACATGCAACAAGCTGGTGCGCGGGGTGAAAATGTTCATCACCTTCGCCTTCAGCCACGTGGGTCTGTGTGGCTTCGTGGCCGGCTACACAGTGGCCGGCGCCTTCCTCTTCCGCGAGCTGGAGCAGAAGAACATCCGCCCCCACTACGACTCCCCCATCCACCGCGCCGCCCTCCTGCAGGACCTTCACAACATTACAGGTGACACGACCGAGCGTAGGAAACAGAGTATCGGGAGTAAGGTCACAAAATAACCTAAACTAACCTAACCTAACTTTTAATACCTATCCAGTCCTATCCTAAGCTATCCTAAAAACCTCAAAATTCCACTCTTTATCCCTATATCCCTCACGTCTACCTGTTACCACCACCGCCAGTGCCTTCGTCAGGAGTTCCGTCACCGCCTCAAACAAATAGCACTCTTAGGTCACGAGGTTGTTATGACACTTCATGAGAGGCTGCGGTACGTTCTTTGGACTGTACATCATGATTTTAATAGGCATTTATGTGTGTGTGTGTGTGTGTGTGTGTGTGTGTGTGTGTGTGTGTGTGTGTGTGTGTGTGTGTGTGTGTGTGTGTGTGTGTGTGTGTGTGTGTGTGTGTGTGTGTGTGTGTGTGTGTGTGTGTGTGTGTGTGTGTGTGTGTGTGTGTGTGTGTGTGTGTGTGTGTATGTGTGTGTGTGTGTGTGTGTGTGTGTGCATGTGTGTGTGAGGTTCCCAGCCAGGTGCCAAAGGGTCATTAAGTTCGACTTCGACGGGACTAAACAGATGCTGGTGACGATGGTGATGAGTTGTGGGGGAAAGGGGAGGGGTAG